>SNQJ01S0140268.1:8866-24471 GCA_010110895.2 Picea sitchensis | reverse complement strand
CCATTTATTCCATTTTCTATATTTGACTAGGCTGGCCTAGTCACCTTCTTGGGGCTAGTTCCCTAACCCTAAAGGGTGTTTATAAATACAAAGATACACTCCTCATTTATATCTTTTCATCAAATGAATCCTTGTATTCTTTGCCTAAGAGAACTTCTAAACAATTTTCTCTATTTGTGTGGTTGATTGTTCTTGGACGAAGATATGGTATGTGAACGTCTTTCTTGTGATCTATATTAAGGGTTGTTATAAGTCGTTCTGGTTTGAAGATTAGGTTAGGGTTTTTTTAAGAGATCTTTGTAGATCTACTATCTTCTTATGATTTCAACATTGGGTTGGATGTATTTTAAGACATATCATCTGTGGATGAGAAGAGGACCATGAAGCTAGTGAGAGGGTGGATTTGTCATGGAGCAAATGGTGCACATTTGTAAAACCTTGCCACTCGTATTTTCTCATCAGTGGCAAGCTCTTCATCAGTAAGAAGGAATTGGAGCACCTATGGTTTCGTTCATTCTGTGAAGCGCAATAGGTTGGAATCACAGAAGGCCAAGGATCTTGTCTATGTGCATTTGAACCTGCTCGTGTCTCATAGGGGTTAATAATATACAAGTGGGCCTCATAAAGAATGGGATGTGGATCCTGTATTCTCTGACTTTGACCTCCCCTCCCTGCTCTAATACTGAAGATCATGAAATTGGAAACACTTCTTCCATTTCATAAGCCACCACTAAACATGCATCTTGTTCTATTTTTGTTGCTAAAGATGAAGATGAGATGGATATGTATTAGTCCCTAKGGCCTTAGGATTTAGCTCATGTCATATTTTGCCACATATAGCCTCATCTATAAAGGCTGATTTGGATATATATCCTCATCTATAAAGGCTGGTTTTGGATTTTGAGTAAGGTATCATCTATGCGAYTTCATATGGACATGGGGTTTTCTACTAAAATTTTGTGTATCATTCTTATTTTTTTGCAAGATACTATTTTATTTTAAAAAATYTATTTTTTCAACTATTTATATTTTTTTATATATCACATTTCCAAGTTTTGGGGGGTCACGTTTCCACCTCATATCCATTTCCACATTTCATGCAACTTATTTTAATACCAAACGATATGTGCACACAAACAACAATGAGACATAATACAACAGAGAAAACAAGTGTACACGTGTTGAGCACTATATGCATGAGATTTATATTAGTGCACAATATCAAAAAATGAAATGGAGTCAATCAATAGAGCGATTGATCAAATGATGTGTTCAGTGCTTAGTGGGTGTTTTGTTTCCTTATCTTAGGCACTACAGTTACACTACGATGCATTGTCACTTGCAACTCGTCATTCACTATTATTCTGACCAAATATATAGATAAAACAATATAAATCACAGAAACAATGGCATAATGCTAGCTTGTACAATAACAAATTCACCAGCTTCACCATCCTACTCATGGCAAGATCTAGTCAAATGCTACCTCTTCAGCTTCCCTTAGGCGTTGCCGGAATCTGTCACGTTGGCTGCAAATCACCTGTAGCATCGAATTCTGCTCCTCATCTGCTTGACCCTTTCTGAATTCAGTTTTCTGTTCAGTTATAACACAATAGTCAAGCTTATACTCTAGTTAAAAGTAATTTTGAAGAATAAAGAATCCCTATCAATGCTGGAGTAACATAACAAATTGATAAAAAATATATACTATAAGTTGCAGCCTTCAAAAATCATCATGAGAACATAAACAGAAAACATTTACTAAGTGAGAATATTTCCAAGATATTCAAAATGCAGTACTCTCATTCCACGACACTCACTCCCATGTAAAATAATTGAGACACGTAATCTTTCTATATGTTGTATGATTCTTGTTGAGACTAATTTCTGCAAAATAATAAAAAATCAAAATAGATAACTAACTCGAAACCACAAGTTGTAAACCCACAAAATGAAAGAAATCAAAATGAAGCATGGGCTGAGGAACGTGAAACTTTTCTGCATGAAAGCTAACGAAACATTAGAAAACCCTGGTTTTAAGATCTATTGCAGCATTGCTTGGGTGCCTAGGGCACGCTTTAAGCCTAATTTTTCAACTTGTTTTCAACATTGTTTTTCAATGGTCTTTCTTCTAAGTTTAGGTATGTTTTCAGAGGTAAGTCATCTACTGTTAAAGTTAATTTATGTCGTAACAAATCATTCAGGAAGATAATTTTTGGAAAGGAAAAACTTTTATTTTCACAGGGGCCTTTACACTTTGTGTGCCCTACTCATAATTTCTGCATCTGGCGCAGAATACCTATACTCTCCTCCACAATGGTTTATCAAAAACTTCAGAAAATTCCTGAGGAGAAGGTTGTCCTGTAGGAGTCTAATGAGAAACTTTGTAATCAAGTTGCTTCTGAGACAGCTTAATTATATTTATTCAATAAAGATATGCGATCGGAAAAAAATATATTAATGTATGAGTGAATGATTTAGTACATTGACCGGGCCCACTTTTATAATAGCCCTAGTGTCCTTATTCAAGGAGTCGTGACTTTTATTCATGACTCTTTAACTGATTATAATGTCTTTTTATTTAATTAGATTCACTTATTATTATTTATTTTATTATATTTTATTTATTATCCTTATTTATATTTATGTGTATAACATTGCCTTTCCCTTCAGGAATGCTTTGTCCTCAAAGAATGGGTAAGGACGGATGTTGTCAATGAAAACCCTCTGTCTCTCAAGAGGCATCGTCTTCCGGTAGGTCCTTCGACTTGATGAGATACTCATTAATTATTCGAGGGAGTAATTTCTTCTCTCTGGTGGTAATGATACCTTATGGTTCTAAAACGATCTTACCTTCATCATCCAACGTAGGGAGTGTTGTCTGAGTCGTGTGGTGCTTACCTAACACCTTCTTGAGACAAGACACATGGAAAACATTGTGAATGCGGCTGCTATCTGGTAGGTCCAACTCGTATGCTACTTGGCTTATCTTTTTGTTAATTTGGTATGGTCTGTAAAACCTCGGAGCTAATTTATTCTTCCCATGTTGTTTCAGGGATAGTTGTTTGTAAGGTTGGAGCTTTACGAATACCCAGTCTCCCATCTCAAATTCTCTTTCGGTCCTATGTTGGTCAACTTGTTGTTTCATTCAATTTCTTGAGATATTTAAGTTTTCCTTGAGTGTCCGAAATACCTTTTGGTTTTCTTCTACTTGATCGTTCACTGCTGGAATTTCCGTTTCCCTTATAACAAATTCCCTCCATTTAGGAGGTTCATAACCATAAAAAGCCTGAAACAGAGTCATTTTAGTGGAAGTGTGATATGTGGAATTGTACCACCACTCAGCCAAATGTAATCATTGGAGCCACTTATTTTGTTTATCGGTAACAAAACGGAGGTACACTTCCAAACACTTATTAACAATTTAGGTTTGCTCGTCTGTTTGGGGATGGTATGTTGAACTCATGTTGAGGGATGTTCCAACTTGTTTGAAGAATTCCTTCTAGAAATTACTTTTAAATTTTGCATCTCTATCACTAACAATGATTCTTGGGAATGCATGTAGCTTGTAGACATTTTTACAAAATGTTTCAACAATTTGTTTTGCTAAATATGTTCTCTTAATTCCTATGAAGTGAGCTTATTTAGTAAGCCTATCCACCACCACAAGGATTTTGTCCTTTCCATCTGACATTGGTAACATGTCAATGAAGTCCATTGATATTTCTTCCCATTTTTGGTTAGGAATGTGTAGTGGATGGAGCAAACCTAGGGTCATAATATTTTCACTTTTGTTCCATTGGCATTGATCACATTCTGCTACGTATTTCTAAATATCTTTACTCATCCCTTTCCAGAAAAACGATTGACAGGCATTGTAGTAGGTCTTGAAAAAACCCACATGTCTAGCTGCTAGCGAATTATGGCACTCCTTAAGAATCTTGGACTTAAATTTTGAATGTGAACTTAAGTAAATTCTTCCTTTATATCAAAGGATGTCATTCTTCCATTCGAATTTGGAATTTTGGACAGGATTATTGATGATAGCACATATTTCTGGGTTTTTTGCATATTCATTGCAGATTTCATCCAACCATTCTGGAACTAAAATCGAGATTGCAAGAGACAATGATTCTTCATCCTTTCATGAAAGAGCATCAACTGTTATATTATCCTTACCTTTTTTGTGTATTGTCTCCATATCAAAGGCAACAATTTTTTCTATCCACTTTTGTTGTTCTGTGGAGAGTGTCTTTTGTTCGAGTAGGTGTAGGAGACTGTTGTGATCTATGTGAATCGAGAATCTGCTTCTAAGAAGACATTATCGCCATTTGGCTAGGGCATGCATAATGGCAAGCATTTCTTTGTCATATGTAGATTTTAAGCATTCCCTTTTATTTAGCTTCCTTCTTTCAAATGCTAGAGGGTGGCAATCCTACCTCAACACTGCTCCTATTCCGAATCCTAAAGCATCACATTCAATTACAAATGGTTTTGAAAAGTTAGGAGTGGCTAACACTGGTGTGGTAGACATAATTTCCTTTGATACTTTAAAACATCCTTCTGCTTGATCATCCCATTGGAATGGATTTTTCTTTAAAAGGTTTTCCAGGGGAGCAGTGAAGTGAGCGTAATTTTGGATAAACCTTCAATAATACCCTATATTTTCGTGCAGGGGAGGTGCCTCTCATACTGGTGTTATATGTAGACGACCTATTTCTGACAGGGGATGAGCAGCTAATAGCAAACTGCAAGGCCAACCTTGCAGCTGAGTTTGAGATGAAAGACCTTGGGTTGATGCATTACTTCCTTGGTCTGGAAGTCTGGCAGCAGGATGGACACTTCTTCTTGGGACAGGGGAAGTATACAGTGGAGATCTTGCGTAGGTTCAGGATGACAGATTGTAGGCCCATGTCCACGCCTCTAGTCACGAACTAGAGAAAGATTAATGCATCAGATTCAAAGACAATAGACCCCACTGTCTATCATCAGTTGATTGGATCGCTCATGTATATGGTCAACACTCGGCCAGATATCATCTTTGCAGTAAACTTTTTGACTCAATTCATGGTGGACCCTCGGAGAGTACATTGGATAGCTGCGAAGCATGTGGTTCGCTACCTCAGAGGTACAGTGGAGTACGGGTTGTTATATGAGCATAGTGATGAAGTGAGATTAGTAGGCTTTACATATGTTGATTGGGCAAGATGTGCAGAGGACAAAAAGAGTACTTTGGGTTATTGTTTCAGCATTGGATTGGGCATTATTTCCTGGTTTAACAAGAAGCAGAGATTAGTGGCATTAAGCTCTGCTGAGGCAGAGTACATGGCTGCTAGCTTGGCAGCATGTGAGGCGTTGTGGCTGAGGAAGCTACTCTTGGGATTGTTCAGGCAGGAGTTAGAAGCTACTGTGATTCACTGTGACAATCAGAGTTGCATCAAGCTCTTTGAGAATCCAGTGTTTCATGATCGTAGCAAGCACATTGACATCAGGTATCACTTCATCCTAGATTGTGTACAGAGAGGAGCCCTGAGACTTGACTACATACAAACTAATGAGAAGATAGTAGATAATACCAAATCATTGAGCAGACAGAAGTTTATGAAGTTGAGAGATTAGATGGGGTTGAGACATAATCCCTTCCTTGCTAAGAGGGAGTGTTGAGAATGTAGCAAGGAAGGTCTTCCACACATTGCAGTGTCCTAGCATGGTGGGGGACAATGAAACATTAGTCAAATGATTAATTAAACTGTTGATGTGTTATATTCTTCAGTTGACTTTATCAAGCACCTTTTCTAAGGTTAAAGTGAAAAATAATTTAAGTTGTGGTCTTTTAATCTTGACCATTGATCTCATCATGAGGGAGAGAGTTAATCTCAGCCATCAATCATTTTGAGATTAGGTGTTCAATTGCTTAATGAAGTATATGGGAAGACCGACTTGGCTAAAGGGGGCACACTTGAGCATTGAGGAGATCAATTGAGGGTTTGTCAGCGAGGGTTTGCAGGGAGACAGAGGACTCTTCACTGAGATTGGCACACATCTTCAACATTGCAAAGGTCATTTCCTACAGATCTGAGAGTCGACGTACTAGCTGACGCAGTACCCACGCAGGCAGTCGTACGATTACGCAGAGGCTTACGCAGGGGTGTCTTCTAGCACGATTTGATTCGGGAGGATTTGTAGAAGGGTCGTACATCTGTTGAGGAGGTGATACGCTGAGGTTTTCCTTGGTATTTTGGCTAGGCCGATTTTTATTGTAAGAGATCTCTATATTTTCCTGTTGAATAATAAAAATCTCCAAATCAACTGCATCGGTTTTCTCTTTGGGGTTTTTCCATGGATAATTGTCCAAAAATACTTGAGTACATGTGATGTGATTGTTGTTATCTTTTATTGTTAAGTTCCTGGTTATTATTTTTTGTTGTGTATTATTTATTTGTGGAAGAAAACCTGGCATAATCAGTTAAAAGTTAAATTAATTGGTTTAGTGCACTGGGTTTAGAGAAATTTCACATTTTATGGCCTACATCCATAGACAATATATCATGGTTATATTTTTTGTTGAGCTCTGATAATTGAATTCATGATAAGGCTATGTTCTTTTCTTTTACTTTGTGTTAAATCATTCATAGTTCTAATTTATCCTTTATTAGCAAATACTTGCCTTGTATGTTAATGAATGGAACACATATAACTTCATTTGATCCATCAATAATAGCTTATGGAGCATAAGGCCCAACGATGGAATATTGATCACTTGGGTATGTCTATCAATCACAAATTGGTGGGGTAGTATCGACCTACCTTGTCCCCCTCCATCCATCCTAGGGCATTCAGCAAGTRCTCAAGTCGCTAGGGAGGGATAGATGGTGGGGATTGCTACCATTGAAATGATCCCTCATTTGATCCATCAATAATAGCTTATGGAGCATAGGGCCCAGCGATGGAATATGGATCACTCGGGTATGTCTATCAATCACAAATTGGTGGGGTAGTATCGACCTACCTTGTCCCCCTCCATTCATCCTAGGGCATTCGGCAAGTGCTCAAGTCACTAGGGAGGGATAGATGGTGGGGATTGCTACCATTGAAATGATCCCTCGGTTTACTATCATAATATTCAATCAAAAACAACCCTGTAGCTGGACCTAACAACCTCGGGGGGAGGGAGGGGGGGGTGCCAGTATGATGATCAATTCAGCACATGATATTTCTATTATTAAGCAGCTGGATGAGTGTCCAAGAGTGGGCACAATGATGTAGGCCTCCTAACCTTATCGAAATCCATTACTGTAGTTCCTTTCCTTTGCAATGTAATCTATATAATACATCATTTTTTTTTCATTATTTGGTAATATCCAATTCTCCATATTTAGCTATCAAGTTTATATTACTTTACATTTCATTGTATTTTAACAAACATGTTTATATAGATGGAATCCAGGTGCAACCATGCATGTGTGCTAGAACATGTTCACACACAAACAGAAACACAAGGAAGAAGAATCTAGAACATGTTAACAAATAGAACAAGCAAGACAAGAACTTGACGGAAAAGGCCCTAAGCCGTATTCAACACTTGTATTCATCTCATGATATCAATTTATAGTACATGGATTTGACCATTTTTGGATCTAGATCTCATTGACAACTTGTCAGTTGATAATGACAACACCTCATCGGTAGATAAGCATGACAACTCATAAGAATGTGGTCTCAGACTTTGTGATTATCAAAGGGACTCACAGTCTAACTGAACAGTGGAGTAAAACACAACTTTTTGTTAAGCAATTACATGGCTTCATAGCCTTGAACCACATATCGTCCAATATTTGGAAAAGGAGAAAAGAGATAAAAATCTAGAGAGGAGACCTGCAAATAAATCTAGCAAGGGGAATACTTTCATTCACATTTGGTACATGGAAAATTTTAGGGGCTAAATTTCTCCCATGGGCTAATTTTCCATGCCTTTTCCAAAAAAAAGATTCGCCAATTTCCATTTTTTTCTAAAATCGATTCGCCAAAATTCTATAGAATAAAATTATTCACCCTTAAAAATAGCCAAAAGTTTATAGAAACTATATAAAATCTGTAGAAATTTGAATATTTTTACAAACATATCGCCAAACATTTTATAGTTTGCATATTAAGGACTAGTAAGATTCACTAAGGTTTCTACATTTTAAGATAAATTTCCATCCTTTAAATTATCCCTGATTTGGTAAGATTGGGTTGCAATGAATACCTCGAGAATTTCTGAAATTCCAAGCTCTGGCAGGTCCCAATCATCTGCCTTTGTCACTCTTCGATCCACTGAGCTATATCCCTGCATTTCAGGCAACACATCAAGACCAAACTACATACGTCATAGCTTGCCAAACAAAAATCAACCAAATAATATCATAAAAAATATCACAATCATGATCCAATATGATATCACTCAATGCAATATTAACTGGCCTTTAATATGTCTTCTTCCAGCTTTGAAATCAGCTTCTGTTGTTCATCCACCTTCATACCAAGCTCCTTCACTCTAGCTTCGGAAGCCTCAGCTGCACTTGTCTTATCAGAAAGTTTGACCTAAAATAGAAAACATTGTGAGCATGATCATGTCAGCAGGAAAAATAAAACTGCACATATTATAACAGCAATTTCAGAGCAACCTTTTAAAATCTTTTAACTTTCTCAAGAATAGGAAAAGAAGACAGGAAAACCAGGTATTCAACTCTATTCATGCAGACAAGAATAACTTATAGCATTCTACTTCCAATCTGAGTACCAGTATACCTTCAATTGAGTTAGCTCATGTTCCATCTTCCTATTTTTGTCGAGTAACAATGTCTCTAATTTGGTCATGTCCTCGCCTCTAGTAGCTACCTCCCAATCTTCGGCCTCAATAGAATTATAACCCACAGCCTGTGCATACAAAAATTATAAAGACCTTAAACTGAAATAAAAAGACGATCGAGTTCAAATATGAAATATCTTGATAGAATAAGGATAAGATCTACATCCCTTATTAAATACATTCAAAGGAAGGACATATTTTAGATTCTAGGATCTAAACTTCAATCAAAAGTTGCGATAAAATAGTTTTAATGGAATTACTGAAACAATTCGTCAATCATTTAATTTTCATCATAAAGATAATAAAAAATATTGGTTCAGTTAGCTTTCAGAATGTGAATGATCGGAAAACTATGATGCACCACAGATATATACAATGGTCAAAGCATTGTCCATCCAGCTGGAAGACATTAATATTTCAATTTAAATGTTTACATTGTCTACCAGATTTAAATGTTTCTGATGTTTTCGTTGTCTTTCTATCCATTTCCAAATAGACTAGGAAATATTTCATCTTAGAACCACAGCCATTATGCTTTTGTTAACAAATAGCCTTAAGCTTGATTTGCAAGCAGCAATAGATTTGCATGTTAAGCATTTTTCTTTGGTACAGAAAGCAAAACAAAGTGCACTGCAAAATCCTCTCTGTAATGATATTGACAACCACACATTTGAATCATCAAACCATATGCAAATTATGATGAAATCTTCTTTGGAAAAGCAGCTGATTTGTACTTGAAAATTCAATTGAATAGATTTGTCTTCATAGTAACCAAATAAATATGCTTGAATGGATACATAAATCTTTACACAAAGGTCAGTAAAGAAATGCTTATACAACCTGTAAGATTTTAACTTGCTTACGAAGGTCTTCCACTTGTTTAGCTGTTGGCCTTTCCTGTAGCTCTTTTTGCATCCCCTCAATAATTGCTGCCTGTAAAACAAAGATAGAAGCCATGTCAGTGAACTCTATAATTTGTTTTAGAAAAYGCAACCTATATTGCTTCCAATAAATACCAGAGTTGCAACAGATGGACATAAGATTTCCAACAGGTATACATAAGAGTTATATCAAGACCCCCATCCTATGAAAGCTAGGAAGGATAACGTATGGGCCTGCAGCCCAAGGATCCAKGAATCTACATAATTCAAAACACATCAATTTTAGCATTGACATGGGATACCAAATCGTTTTTGAATGTTCTCTATTCTCTCAACTGTAGGTGGGAATWTACTTGAAAATTTTATCAAATTTTGACAGAAATCATAGAGAAAAAGGYGACTTTAATTCACTATTCAAAAAATGATAAATATGATTCTAATACATTTCACATCCCATAGGAGAGTTGGAAGACCAAGAGTCTAATGGGAGACAAAACACCARAAGTCAATTAACTATCTTAATTCTCTAATTGTCATGTTCACTATTTATTATYTATTCTCGGTTACCAGCGTTGAAAATATGGCGATAAATTGCAAGTTTTTCCAGGTGCTGATACTATGGCCTTCAAAAAGCCTTTAAGACCCGATTTTTTTAGCTTTTTAAACCTTATTTTGAAAAACAAAGCAGGGGATTGAGAGCAGAGGAGTTTCTCACTGTCTTTCACTGAAATTTGAGTTAATTATGGGAAATCAAGAGTTTTCATTCCCATTATCACAGTTATTGTGGAGTGGGGATTGATTCCCATCTACTGTTTCCATATTCGTAGGCATGTACAAAAATTTATGCTTGCATCTGTTTGTGTTTTGCCATTTAGTATAGGGTTTGCAATATCCATTAGAAATGCCTGTTCTTGCCGGCTTTTAATGGAAAATTTAACACCTATCTAGGTCTGATTTTTTATTTGCAGCAATCTTTTGTGTTGATTTCCACTCTTTTTGTGTCCTAGGTTTAATTTGTTCCCTATGAAAATGCCAAAGCAATTGACCCACCATGGGACTATGGTGAGACACTTGACCCTCATAATCGGCAAAAGTTATGTTGCAAGTCGTGTGCAAAGGAAATGAAAGGCAGAATCATCCACTTGAAATACCACCATGCTAGAATTCAAGGGAATGAAGTGGATATTTTCCTTCCATCTATGCGAGAAGTAATCCATATTGCCACACAGTGAATTCTTGATATTGGTAAGAGACGGATGGGAGGGAATCATTGAGGCTTGAAATTGCAACTAGAGGAGTTGCAAGAAGCTCGTGAACCGCATGCTTCCTAGGGGTGGAGGGAACCCGAGGAAGTGAACCCAATCCTCAGCCACACCTTCCACAATGCCCTCAGTAAGCTCACCTTTCTTTGTTCTGAGGTTCGTTCCTTTGGCACAAACTTTTATTAGGTCGTTGGTTAAAATAAGGGAGAAGAAGGAAGTGGACAAGCTTGTCGCCAAATGTTTTCTATGGAGTAACATTCCTTTCGACATTGCTAAGAACAAGCCGTTTTACCAGTCAATGTTTGATGTTGCTGCTATTGTTGGCCCGATGTACAAGAGCCCACCTATCAAGAGTTGAGAGGGCCGCTCCTTCAAGGAGATAAGTCTAATTGCACTTGCAGATTGGATGAGCATGGGGAATCATGGGAGATCACTTGATGCAGAATGATGTCAAACCATTGGAGAGATGGGAAGGACAAGGCCATTCTAAATTTCTTGGTTAATTGTCCCCACGGAGAGAATTTTATCAAATATATTGATGCATATGCATATCTTAAATATGCACAGTGATTATGTGAGTTGTTGGATGGGTTCATCTAGGAAAAAATTCCACAACATGTTGGCCAAGTCATAACAGATAACATTGTTAATTATGTGGTTGTTGGTAAGTCTCTTCTGCAAAGGTACCAAACCTTGTATTGGACTCCTTGTCCCCCTCATTGCAATGATTTGATTTTTGAGGTCATGGGCAAAATTTCTTGAATCGNCTTCAAGGAGATAAGTCTAATTGCACTTGCAGATTGGATGAGCATGGGGAATCATGGGAGATCACTTGATGCAGAATGATGTCAAACCATTGGAGAGATGGGAAGGACAAGGCCATTCTAAATTTCTTGGTTAATTGTCCCCAAGGAGAAAATTTTATCAAATATATTGATGCATATGCATATCTTAAATATGCACAGTGATTATGTGAGTTGTTGGATGGGTTCATCTAGGAAAAAATTCCACAACATGTTGTCCAAGTCATAACAGATAACATTGTTAATTATGTGGTTGTTGGTAAGTCTCTTCTGCAAAGGTACCAAACCTTGTATTGGACTCCTTGTCCCCCTCATTGCAATGATTTGATTTTTGAGGTCATGGGCAAAATTTCTTGAATCGAGGATCTCATCGAATCTGCTGGGAGCAACACCAAATTTATATATAATCATGCATATGAGCTCAGCCTCGTGATACAATTCAAGAGGAACAAGGAGTTGGTGCATCCAGCAATCGTGCATTTCACCACTAGCTTCATTTCTCTCCAATATCTCGTCACTTCTATGTTGGAGGTGAAGAGACTATTTCTTTCAGATGAGTGGGATGAGTGGGATGCCAGTTCATAGAATTATAAATTGATTAGGCAAGCCATAGCCAGACTAGTGTACCAAGAAAGTTTTTGGACAAGAGTGTAGGAGGTGTGTGCCATTAACAAAACTTTGGTAAAGGTTCTTTGCTTAGTTGATGGTGAGAACACTGCAATGGGCTACTTGTATGAGGTCATGGATAGGGCCAAGGAAGATCTCCATAGGTACTATGAGGACAAGTGATAGAAGGGATTCAACAAACGATCCGAGATATGGTCATTGATTGATGAGCAATGGAACAATGCTCTCCATCATCCCATTCATGCAACAAGGCTCTACCTGAAGCCTGCGTTCTCTTACTCTTGCAATTTTAGATTTGATATCAAGCTTATGGATGGATTCCTCCAATGTGTTCAAAGAATGGTGTTGTCTCTTGCTAAATGCTTGGATATTTCCAAACAAATGGAGATATATAGGTTGGTCCTTGGAACATTTGGTTATGACATAGTTGTCCAACACTAGACCACTAGAATTTCAAGTAATCTTCACTATGTTTCAAATTTTAATGTCCTTCCTTTCTATCTATTTGCTACTCAATAGAATTATAATTTAAGTTTTTGCTTCTTTTTTGTTTATTCATTGTAGATTTTTCATAGACAAGCTATGCCAGAAGAGTACCAAATACATTAAATTGTCATTCAAGTGCTCACTTGAACTTACAGCTTATCAAGGAGTGAGCACAACTAGAGTGTGTTTGAAAAAATACACACAAAGAAGTGCAACAGGTTAGAATATCAATATATGGCCCTCCTGTAGGTTAGAAACCCAATGCCTTAATGACATGGTCTATGTCTACTGCAATCTCAAGATGTGGGTGAAGCACACTGATAAAACATCTAACACAAAGGCCATTTCATTGGATAGGATTGACACCAGACCTTAATCGAGGGTGGAGATCGAGAGGCCCATCATGGAGAAGACACCTAATTGGCTGGAAGAGGATGCCAATGCACCAGAGGAGGCGGCAGGGGAGGGGGACAAGAGGAGGTGGATGTTCCACTTCCAATGCAAACACCTTTAGAGGAGGAGATTGAAAGTGTGTTGCCACCAAAACCTCCATAGAGACAGCCAGCTAGCAGAATACATTTCACTTCCACTCTAGCTTCCACCTCAACCCCAACACCTACTACTTCTATAGGAAGTGAAATTACCTTTACCCATAAAAGGGACAAAGGGAACCGATGATTACATAGTATATTTATCATTGTAGAATCTACATGACTCAGTATGATGAATAATGACATACTTTTATTATTTTTTTGATGTAATTTTGTATCAGACTATCAAGGCTTAGGACAGCAATCAAGGTTTAGTATCGATGTGTGATATATCACTTGACATCTTATACATCTTATATATTAGTTTTATTTTCATTTAATGGGAAATGTGTTTGTTTGATATTGTTGTTGCTTTAAATGTAGAAAAAATGAAAAAGAATGAATATTTTTGTCTTCCTATGTCGACATTTTCACTGATTTTGCCAATAAGTTATATTTGGGACCCTTAGCAATCTATTTGTCAACACGAAATTTGAAACATTGATTATAACTATATACAATGACCATTTCATGAATAAATATATCAACTCCCTCACTTAATGGTCAATCTGGAAAATACACCAAGTTCATCTCTAAACTTTACAAAATTATCTAGACCAAGTCACTTGGTGAGGATGTCTACAACCTGCTCCTATGTCTTACAACATTGCAGCTCAATTGCTTTATCTTCGACAAGTTGTCAAATGCAGTAACGATGTACTTCTACATGTTTTGAGCACTCATGAAAAACTAGATTCTTTCATGAATTTGAAAACACTTTTGGAGTATAAAACTCACTTTATATTCGGTTGTTCCAGTTTGGAATAAAAATAAATGTATATATATAGGATTGATTGATCATTTGCATGAATGAAGGTGTTTCCTGCTATATGCCTATGGCAACCTTTCATGTACAATCATGCCTTTATGATTGTACCTTTTAATAATTACATAATATTTATATTATAACCTAAGTTCTATATTTCTATATTTATATATGTTATTTTATAGTCATAATATTGCCACGCCCTTCAAAATGTTTCGTCCTCAAAGTGTTGATAAAAGAATTATTTTGAACTCTATACTACACATTCCACATTTCGAAAATATTTTAATGTTGAGATTTGGGTACCTTGGAAAGTGGTCCCCATGTGCTTATGAGTCTCTAAGCACAAAGGGGGAAGACTATTACCCTTGTACTTTACTTTATGATTCTAATTTCACTTTGACTTAGGAGTTTTAAGTCAAAACTGAAATATTTCACTTAGTCATAAAGTGACAATTAATTCACAATGTGGCTGAATTAATAGACATAAAGCAACTAAGGAAAGTGGGTTTCCTTGGTGAGATTTTAGGATGAGATCTCACCCATTGATTAGACTTGGCTAGATCTAATCTAGGCCATTGATCTTTTAGGGTTGGCTCAAAGAGGCTAAAGAGAGAGTAAAAGTATTTTTGAAGACTCATTCTTCACTAGTGAGTTTTTGGAGAAGAGAAGAGGGGCACATTTCTTGAGGAGAAGGAGGGCGCACTTCATGAGGGTTTGCACAAAACCCTTGAGAGCTTGAGGAGAATCTTGTGGTTGGTTTGAGCTTGCATGGAGAGTATTTCCATGGAGCCATTGCTTCCATTTCTGAGAGGGAGCATTTTCATGGAGGAGGGGCACATCTAGGAGAGGAGGGCGCATTTATTATCCTTCATATGCTCATCAAAGGAGGAGGACTTGTCAGATTGAGATGAGGTTTGATGCATAGGGAGAGGAGAGCTTGGGCGCTTGTTTCTGTGGAGAGAGACATTCAGTTTATGGCTCAGTTTATTTATGGTGATCAGTTTTGCTAGGAGGAGAGCGCACCTGTTGAGAGGACTGGCAGCTACCTGGTAGCAAATCTGCTTAGAGGATTCGAGCTATGACAGTTTCAGTGGAGAGGCAGCACAGGAGAGGACATTCCTGTGGAGGGATTTCTTCATTGGGTTACAGATGAGCTAGGGCGCTTCAGTTCAGTGCAGAGGGCAACAAAGGGAGAGAGCGCACCACAGTTTGTGCACTTCTTTCTCTGGTTCTTGTGGCAAGGCTCGTGATGAGCTTGCTATGTATACAGGTTCCATTGTATTTCATTACTTGTTGTATCTCTTGCTTTGATCATCATTATATAGACATATATCCC
>SNQJ01S0140267.1:907-25080 GCA_010110895.2 Picea sitchensis | reverse complement strand
CTATGATAAACAACCAACAATCACCTCCAAGTTAGGGTTCTGAGTGCACAAGGAATAAGTGACTCCTATGGTTGGATACTATCCACACAAACAACCCAATGCCCAATAATTTCATGATGACATGACTCCTACATCAATTCCAACTACCCAACTCTCTTCCCCATCAGTTTTCACAACCCAATGGATGGGATTTCCTTCTTTGTATTGAAATACCTAAGATAATACTCATACCCTATTGTAATCTAGGGGATTGTATGCAAAAGTTACCATTAGTCCTTCACACAAATTAATATACGACAATGCACTAATATACATGAATACACATATATAAGAGATAGACAAGTACACAAAGTAATGAAGAGACAAACAATAAGAATTTTATTATATATAACACAACAATTGATCAACCACTTTCTTTGTTGCATGGGTGTATCTATTTATTTTCATGATTAAGTTACCAGGTAGTTATAACTATATAACTACCTAGGTCGATCGACCTGATTGAGTAATCAACCGAATTACAGACTCAACTACATTCCTAATTGACTATCATTTTAATCTATTCGGTTGTTGGGTCGATTATCCCCTCCAACATCCCCCCCACACCTAATTCCTTCTTCGTCCTGAAGAAGAGGGAGATTGACATATTATAACGAAGAAAGAACAATTTTAATATAATACTGAAGAAAAGACAACTTTTCAAAATGAGGTCATCAAGTCTGGATCCTTCATGTTGGCTAGGTTGATAAAGATCTCTTGGCTGGAAGAATGATTCAGTCATTTCTCTTGGCCCCAAGCCCTTGTTGATGTAGAGAGTCAGTGACTACAACTTCTGTCACTTGAATCTATCCTAGAGTCAACCACTAGTGAGTTGGTGTGGAAGTTCCTAAGGTTGAACTATGCGTTATCATGCTTTGGGTGTGTTAATTTTGTGTTGGGGAGAAATCCTTCTCTTATTTGTGAAAAACATTGAAGCTCTTCAAATATTGGAGACCCCCATTTGGAACTGGTTCCTACCAGGGAAATATCATTACATACAGATCGACTGCCATGATCCTTTTTCATAAGAAATTCTCAACCAATTGCTTGGTATTTTAGATGATCTATTGCTTCCTTCCATGGGTTCCTTTTATAGAAATTTTGGCACGAATCATGAATTGTTGGTAGTGGAGAAAATGATGACTTAGCTCTAGCTAATGTACTTTCAACTATAATTTTTTCTCGTGTAGTGGACTTGTCTTGTCATGGTGCCAACCAACTTGAGATGGTATTGAAAACTTCTATCAATTGTTCCAACAGAGGGTGGGATTTTGGTCGACTAATGGTTCTAGTCGATAGAGTGGACTAGGCCTTCCAATATCTCCCCCACATCCAATTCCTTCTTCAGGAGGTGTGTTCTTATATATACAAATTCATAGAGAAATATTTATAAGTTTATAGAGAATCTTTGGTGCATAAAAAATACTTTGATCTTGAAAAAGTAAAAAAATAAATTATAATGTCAAAATTGAAGTGCTTTCAATACTTTTAGAGAATGATATTCAAATATGGTGTTATAGAATATGTTGGATATGCTCAATTTAATTGTGTGGTTTGTTCTGATGGTTATTCTATGTGCATAGGTTTCTCAACCTTCTCTTTCATTTGATCATGTTGGTCGAATGGGCATTGTAGGGGCTGGTTGACTCATTATTCTTCTTGTCTTGTTTGATCTATGGATTCTTCTGGAATCACTTCTAGATGATTAAATGGCGTGTTTATAGAGGTTTTAGGAGATGGAATATTTGACTTAAAAGCACTCAACGTGAAGAATTGATAGCATAGTTGTCGATGTGAGATTAGTCTATATTGTTGTCTTGGCGTTGGTTGGTGTTTATTTTGGCTGAATGAAGTCTGATGAATGTGAGATTCCACTATTTGTAGGTATTGTTCAAACGTGTTCCATTTGTTGATGGTGTACAAGTATTGTACCTTGATTGACTTTATTTGAGTCAATAAGTCGAGTTTGATTGATAGTGGGGTACTCTACAGTTCTATCAAGTTGGGACTGAATCTTTACTCCATAAGTTGTACTTTCTTCCAATGCTTGATGGCATCTCCAACTTCTATTTGTGCCTTTTTCCATTTTGTGAACTGTTGTAATTCCTATTGGATCAATTGGGCTTCAACTTTCTGTTCTTCTTTGAACTATGACAATAATGTTTTTTGTGCACTAGGATCAACTTCCATTTTCCATTGGTCCGTTAATTTTTTTTATCACTCGTGGAATCGACAACTAGGATGGTCTCGTACTCGCATGACACGAGATTGATTCTGAGCGCTACCACTATAACCTCCAGGTTCCATACATATGCCCCTTCCATAGGAACAAGTAAATCAGGGGAATTTGAACTCGTAACCTCATCGAGCATAACACTTCATGTCATGACACTTGTCAATTGAGCTGCCACCCAAGGGATATGGTTTGTTAAATCTTGCAATAGAGTTTCTTGTACCTTTAATTTACCATAGGTTATGGAAAATTTCATTGGCTAATTGTTCAAAAATATATTCAAGTTCAACACTTGATAGGGCCATGTCAAGGTTCCAATGACTATTTGAAAACCTTTGAAGTTTTTCTTGCATAATTAATGTCATCTCATCAACTTTGAGCTGATGAATTTATTCTTGGCATTGCCTTTGTTTCTCTGGTAACTGTCGGTGAATTTCATGAAATTCCATGTGATCCTCCTACATTTTCCTGTTTCCCCACTTTATTTAACTCTTATCTTGTTATACTTGGAGGTTCGAGTCAATCAACTATTGAATCAATTTCTTCAAGGAGTCAAGTCGATCTAGTTCAAATATGTTCCTCAGAACTACAGAGCCTTGCATGCTCTGCTCCCTCTCCCCATGGTCTTCTTGCCCACGATTTTATTGACTTTTCTTTCCTTTTGCAGCAATATTTCATGGGTCAGATTAGGAAGTTCCCAGACGGGTACTGTGCCCATCTCCTCATATACTCTTTAGGAAGACTTCCCAACTACCAGCTTGACTGGTAATTAAATTTTTCTATACTAGAAGATTGTTCTGGGTCTAAGAAATTTATATACATCAATGTGTTGGTCTGGTAGGGTCATCTCAACCATCATTGGTTCCCTTACCATCCCCTCTCATGCATTATGATCCATACTAGCCACCTCCTTTTAGTAGTTACAACACAATTTTCCATTTTTTATTTATTTTAATAACAGAAAAACACACACACACACACACACACACACACACACACACACACACATATATATATATGCAATAGCTTTAATACAAAAGGTTCATTGTATTTCCAAAATTCTCATGATGGATCTGTCCATAGCATTTTATAAAATTATAATTATATTTACAAGTTGGGGGAAACATGGGTATTACAATCCCCTCCCCCTTAAAGGAACATCGTTCTCGATGTTCTACCTTCCATTCTGGTCTTTATGTACAACAATGAACAAAAACATGTATGCTTATTTTATGGCATCCTCCAATTCCCATGTAGCTTCATATGGACCAAAGTGTTTTCATTTCACATTGATCTGTGCAATGGTTCTATTCCTGAGTGGAATTTCCTTCCTGTCTAGTATGCATTGGGGTTCTGGTACGAATTCTCCCTCTAGGTCCACCTAGATCAAAGACCAGTCAATTATATGATTAGAATCATGTACATACTTTGTCAATAGTGAAACATGGAAAACATTGTGTGATCTAGGTGGATATCAGTGGCCACCCACCTATTCCACTGGCTTGAAAAATAATTTTCCACCTTGGCAGTTTTTCCACAGTTTTTTGGGTTCCAAACTTCTAGGGTCGTTTTGAGGCCCTAAATGACGTTTTTGGGGATTTGGGGCCCAGGTGCTTTCCCAATGCACTAGCCTGGGCTAGTTAAAAATTGTTCTTCTCGGTTAGACCTTTCCAATGGGCTATTGTGCGCCTAAAACGAAGATTGTATGAAAAATTTATGACCCCGAGAAGTTGATGTACTAACTTACCCAAACGAGGCCCACATGAATTTTGGCGCTTCATCTCCTAGGGTTAGGTTTTTGGATGTCTAGGGTTTTTGACATTCCTGTTTATTGTAAAAAGACTTCAGAGCCTCATTGTAACCATCTTCTTTCGAATGAGCGTAACCATCACATCTCTTCTCAGAAATAAGCTGCCACCATTCCAACAAGCTTGTTTTTCGCTGCATTTTATAATTTCATCTTATTTCCTTATTGAATAGAAAACTAGTTTTACTGTATGATTGTTATTTTTTGTTAAGCATCATTTAATAATCTATATTCATTTCATTCTTCTCATAAAATCCATATCAGTGGTATCAGAGAGGTCTTCTCCTTGTCATCTTAATGCATGTCCCCAACGAGGTTAGGGTACAAATAATTGGGTCTTGAGCTTGTTTATCTTGAGAACAAAAGCTCTTGCATGCCCAAGCGACCTCTCATGGAAAGAGAAAAGAAATATGATGGGATAGGAAATCCTTTCAAAATTTTTCTTGAGGAATCCCTCACACAGTAGAGCAACGAGATGATGGATAGTTTCACGCAAATCATTCTACGACTACCAATAGGCGACACATGTTCCTCGAGCGAAGGCGCCACCCCATTCAAGGTACAAATCAACTTCGATATTCCTATATTTGAAGGTTATATAGACACAAATGATGTAGACAAGTGGTTCAATCTACTAGAAGGGTATTTTTCTGTCAATAACTTTTCAAATAGAGAAAATATTACTTTTGTGCTCCTCAAAGTCGTTCCCCATGTCAAATATTGGTGGGAATATTTCTGTGAGAAAAAGGAAACAAAGAAACCCTCATTATTTACAGTCACATACACCTGGGAATCCTTCAGGGATGCTATTAAGGAATAATACTACCATGTTGGAAGTTATGATGACTTGTATACCAAATGGACCACACTGTAGCAAGAAAGAGACCAAGCAGTACCAGAGTTCACAAATATCTTCCATACCTTGCGCACCAAGATGGGTATGAAATATTCAGAGGGACATATGGTGCTCAAGTATCACAATGCTCTACATAGATACATATAGTCTGAAATGGAATTTCTGTACATCTCGTCCTTGGGCGTGACCTATCAATTTGCCGTCAAAATCAAGTAGAAGCTCAAACAAAAGACATGAAAATTTGGGCCTGGGAATCCCTCTTAGAAAAATCTAGGAAAGGGAGGCCCCAACCCACAGAATAAAGGACAAAGAAAAGATGGACAGTATCAAGATGACTAGTCCAAGCTGGAATCAAAGAAGGACACCAGAAAGACAAAAAAATATACCAGGAAATGGTGTGACTTCCATAAGAGCCCTTGAAATAACACTGTTGACTACCTCTCAAAGCAGTTGCTAGTGGCCGAAGTGAAAGCCTCTGAATTAGATGTGGGTTCTAACTCTGAGTCAGAACCAGAAAGGGGAAGATAGATCATTGATGCAGAACCCAATGCCACCATTGCTACCACCAAGATCCAGCCTAGTGAACCAGACGAGCTAGAAGAAGGAGAGCATGTCTTCCATTCACAGATGTGGGTAAAAGGAACCCTGCTTCACTTCATGGTTGATAGCAGTAGCCAAAATAACCTCATCTCAGTAGAGGTCGTCAAGTGGTTGGTCGTGATGACAATGCCACACCCACAACCCTACACCATTGGATGGCTCCACCAAGGAAGTGATCTCCACGTCAACCAAAAGTGTCGACTGTCGTACGAAATCAAGCCCTTCAAAGATGAGGTATTATGTGACGTTGATCCTCTCGAAGTTTGTAATGTTATTTTCAGACAACCTTATTGATGGAAACGTCATGCTCTATATGAGTCTAGGCCTCGCAGTGTTATTATTACTTTGAACAAGAAATTGTATAGGATACCTTAGGCAATCCCTCCTAGTGCTATTTCCTTGATCTCTGCCAAGAAATGCAGGAAGGTCATCTCTCATACCGAGAAATTTGTCTTCTTTGTGATTCTCTCTTAGAGTGAGAGAAAGATCGCAACCACATGAAGGGCCTCCACAACTAATCTCTCCACACAACAGAAGCAAGTGGATAAGGTCCCGGAAGAATACTCATATATCTTCTCCTCTCCTATCGGGGTACCTCTGCATTGCCAGGTCAAGCATCCCATCGATCTGATCCCAAGAGAACCACAACCCAATGGGCTAGTCTGTCGCTGCTTCCTGTTAGAAAATGAGGATATCAAGAGGCAAATCCAATAACTTCTCCACAAGGGGCACATCCTTCCCAAATCATTGCCTTGTGGGAGACCATTCATGTTGGTGCAGAAGAAAGATGGGATGTGGCGACTCTGCATTGATTATTGGTTCCTGAATAAAATCACATTATGAAACCGGTACCCGATTCCCCGAATTGACGACCTCCTTGATCAGCTCACAATAGCCAAATACTTCTGTAAGATTGATATGAAGTCTGGCTACCACCAGGTCCCAATAGAATAGATAGATGTATGGAAGACTACCTTCAAGTCAAAAGAAGGTCTTTTTGAATGGTTGGTCATGCCATTTGGTTTGACAAATGTTCCAACAATGTTTATGAGGATGATGGATGATATCCTACGACCTTTCACCAATACTTTTGTAGTGGTGTATCTGGATGGCATCCTCATCTACAACAAGACTTGGGCGGAGCACTTGTAGCATATTCGGTAGGCTCTACACACCCTGCGACAGCACAAACTATATGCAAACTTGGAAAAATGCTCCTTCGACATGGACAAGGTCCATTACTTAGGCTACATCATTGATCAACATGGTGTGCATGTGGATCCAACCAAGATCCAGGTCATCCATGATTGGCCAGCCCCAACCACACTCACTGAACTTCAGAGGTTCTTGGGCCTCGCCAATTTCTATTGTAGGTTCATGCTAGGATTCTCTCATATCGCATGGGCCCTCAGCCAAGTAACCAGGGGTGGTGGTCAGGAAAACTTTGTGTGGGGATGGTCCCAACAGTAAGCCTTCGATGACTTGAAGAATCATTTGTGCTCATCCTTGGTACTTTCATTACTGGACTTGTAACATCCCTTTGAGATCGAGACAGATGCTTCATACTATGTTGTGGGCGTCGTTCTCACTCAAAACGACCAATCCATTGGGATATCATAGTGAGACACTATCAAATGTTGTCTGTAATACCCTACTTATGAAAAATAAATGTACTCCATTGTGCAAGTCTACCACTAGTGAAGACATTACATTCTTGGGAAGGAGACAATCATCCACACTGACCACAAGCCACTACTGTTCATGAAGACCCAAGGAAAATTGAAGAATGACTGCCATTAGAAGTGGTCAACATACTTACAATAGTTCCACCTCAACATCAAGTATAAAACATGAAGTACCAACCAAGTTGTTGACTACCTCAGCCAACCTCCAATCGTGACACTCACCATGGTGCTAGAGTCTTGCGGCCACGAGATCTATGGATGGCCCCACCTCTATGAGACAAACCCTGACTTCTCCACCACCTACCAAATGTTGGGCGCCAACTTAGTGGTCACTAATTTCCATCTTCAGGATGGGATGTTGTTTCGTCTAGGCCATCTCTACGTTCCATCAAGTGAGATCGTGAAGCTGATTTGGGAACCTCACTACAGTCGGGTGGAAGGACACTTTATTGTCAAAAAGACAGTGGTAGTGCTACAGAAACATTTCTACTGTCCAAAACTTCGACAGGATTTCGTCAAGTGTATCAGGTCCTGCACCGCCTACGCTATTGTCAAACTGATCACTAAGAAACAGGGCATGTACACCCCTCTTCCTACTCCTAACATGCCATGGGAATCCATCTCAATGGAATACATGTCGAGCCTCCCATCCACCAAGAGGGGAAATGACTGTGTTTTTTTGGTTGTTGATTGCTTTTCCAAGATGGCGATTCTAGCCGCTTGCAAGAAGAACATCATAGTAGAAACCACTGCTAAGCTCTTCTTTGAATGAGTATGGGTACATTTTTGGATCCCACAAACCATTATCTCAGACCGTGACAGTCGGTTCCTCAACTCATTCTGGTCGAGCCTCTGGTCACTGCTGGATACCAAGCTCACCAAATCCACTTATGTCCACCCCCAGACAAATGGCCAAACTAAGGTCGTCAAATGGATGGTTGTACATATCTTGTGCATGTACAATTCAAAATACCCCACACATGGGATGAGAGTCTTCCCTATGTCTAGCATAGCTACAACCGAGCCCTGCATATCTCAACTAGCCACAACCCCTTTCAGGTGGGTTTTGGATTCCAACCATTAGGCCCCATGGATGTTGTACTACCCCTTGTGACCACCTCAACCGACTCGTCCCCTGCTCCACTAGAAGCTGACAAATCCACCTAGTTCATTGAGAAGATATAGCACATCCACCAACAGGTTCAGGATTTTCTACATAAGTCTAATTCCAAGTACAAGCAATGCCATGATCAACATCAGGTGCCACATAAGTTTCAGGTGGGCGACAAAGTTTGGTTACATTTGCAGAAAGAATGCCTTACAGGACCCCATCGAAAGCTTCACTCACTCTGTTATGGGTCGTACACCATCACCAAGGCTGTGGGTGACAATGCTTTTGAGCTAAACATTCCTCCCTTCCTTGGTCTTCATCCAGTCTTCAATGCGGCTCTCCTTCGGCCATATTTCCCACCATTATTGGACACCTCAGAGATGGCAGAGAAGTTGACACCAGCAAAGCTCAACCCTGACTGCATGCAACATGCATCCAATGATCATATTGTGGACACATAAATCAAGGTAAATCGACAACAAAGGATCCAACTTTATCGAGTCCTCAAAGCATGGCAACTCTTGCACCATGGAAAGTGGCTCACCTGGGGCCAAATTCAACAGAAATTTCCTCATCTGATGGGGGAAATCAACACAATGGAGACCATTGCTTCCTAAGGAGGGAGGATTGATCCAGGTGGATATCGGTGGTCACCCACCTATTCCATTGACTAGAAAAACAATTTTCCACCTTGGTATTTTTTCGGTAGTTTTTCGGGTTCCAAACTTCCGGGGGCGTTTTGAGGCCCTAAACGATGGTTTTTTCGGGATTTGGGGCCCAAGTTATTATCATAGACACTTCCCTGGGCTAGTCGAAAATTGTTCTTCTTGGTTAGACATTTCCAACGAGCTATCGTGCGCCTAAAACGCATATCGTAGGCAAAAGTTACGAGCCCGGGAAGTTGATGTACTAACTTACCCAAATGGGGCCCACATGACTTTTGGCCCTTCATCTCCTAGGGTTAGGTTTTTGGATGTCTAGGGTTTTTGACATTCCTATTTATTGTAAAAAGCCTTTAGAGACTCATTGTAACCATCTTCTTGTGAATGAGCGTAGTTGTCACATATCGTCTCAGAGATAAGCCACCACCGTTCTAGCAAGCTTGTTTTCCGTTGCATTTTACAGTTTCGTCTTATTTCCTTATTGAATAGAAAACCAGGTTTTATTGTATCTCTGTTTTTCTTGTTAAGCATATTTTAATAATTTGTATTCATTTCATTCTTCTCATAAAATCCCGATCATTGTGTGCCTTCACTGTGGGAAGAAGTGCTAGTCTATATGCTACAGGTCCCACTCTATCAAAAATTTCAAAGGGTCTACAAAACTGAGGTTCTATCTTGGCACAAGTTCCCATTCTCAAGGAATGTCTTCTGGGTATAATCCAGAGATACACATGATCCCCTACCTTGAACTCCCTAGGATTCATATTTTTGTTTGCATAGCTCTTTTGTCGGTCTTGAGCCACCTTCATATTATGTTTAATTTGAACTACTTGTTGTTCTATTTCTTTTAATAGGTATGGACCGAGTGTTATTATATCCACTGTGTTATTCCAACTAATTGGAATGTTGCATTGCGTACCATAGAGAGCCTCAAAAGGACTCATCTTCAAGGATTCCTGATAGCCATTATTATAAGAAAACTCTACCAGTGGTAGGTGTGTTTACCACTTCTTGGGATGATGCATCACATGCATCCTTAACATGCCCTCTATAAATTGGCTTACCCTTTATTTTTGTCCATCAGTTTGAGGGTGATGAGTCATAATAACTAGTGATTTAGTTTCAAAACCAACAAACATAATTTCTGAAAGTTTGAAGTAAATTTTGTATCTCTGTCTGATATGATTTCTTTACGCATGCCATGTAGTCTAAATATTTTTTTATGAAAATATTGGCAATATCTATCGCCTTGAAAGTTGAATTTACGGGGATAAAGTGAGAAGCCTTGCTCATCTTGTCCACAACTACCATAATATCATCATCCTTCTTGGTTTATTTAGGTAGTCCGGTGATAAAATCCATGGATATGGCTTCCCATTTCCATTCTAGAATTGGTAGGGGCCGCAACAACCCTGTTGGATGTCTATGATCCACCTTAACCTACTAACATTCTAAGCACTTATCCAAGTAGTCATCTATGTCCTTCTTCATTCTCGACCAATAAAATAGTTTCTTGGTGGCTGTGATCATTTTTTTGATAACCAGGGTGACCAGTGTATGGTATTTTATGTAGTTCATCCAGTATCAACCTCTTCAAGTCGTCACACTTTGGGATATACAACCTATCTTTCTAACATAGCATACCATTATTCAAAAGTTGATAGCCCTCATACTTCAACCTTATGGGTTCCTGTTCTAGGTATGATCTTACAGTTTTGAAAAATGCATCTAGTTCTTGTGCACTTTTGACTATCCCCTTGATGTTTGATTCACATGTACTTATAGTTTCCAAATGAATCACCTTCATACTTCTACTAAGGTCATCAATCACTATGGTTTCCTTTCCCTTAATATGTTTGATTTCAAAATCAAATTCACTAAGGAGAGCCATCCACCTAACCTGTCTAGTATTGAGTTTGATTTGGTTGAACAAATATCTCAACCCTCTATAGTCTGTCATAAGTACAAATATTATTTCTAGGAGGTAATTCCTCCACATTTTTAAAGCATGTACTATGGAATCCAATTCTAGGTCATGTGTCACATAATTGATTTCATGTGTATTCAATTTTCTGGATTCATAATAGATTACATATGCTTATTGCATGAGGACTCCTCCAAGTCCCTCTTTATTGGCATCTGTACATACCAAGAATTCCTTGTTTGGGTATGCAATTTTCAACATTGATGCATTGGTTAAAAGGTGTTTTAATTGGTGAAAACTCTCTTCACATTCTATGGTCTAAACAAATTTAACTCCCTTTTTCTGTAGGGAGGTGATTGGGAAACAATTCTTGGAAAAACCCTTTATGAACCTTTTATAGTATCCTTCTAGGCCCATAAAGGATCTAATATGAGATACTTCTTTTGGTGTAGGCCAATCCATGATGGATTTGATCTTGTCAGGTTCAACTACTACTCCTTTCATAGTGATGACATGGTCTAAGTAATGGACCTTCCTTTGATAAAAGTCACACTTACTAAACTTTGTATAGAGATTTTGCTCTCTTAGCACTTGAAGAAATAACTTGAGGTGCTCTTAATGCTCTTATTTGATCTTAGAATAGATCATAATTTCATCTATGAATACCAATACAAATCTGTCTAATAATTTGTTCAGTACATTATTCATCAGGCGCATAAAGGTGGTTGGTGCATTGGTAAGCCAAAATAGCACCACCACAAATTCATATTTTCCATATATTGTCCTAGAGGTTGTTTTGTGGATGTCTTCATCCTTAATTCAGACTTGATGGTACCCCGAACTTAAATCAATCTTAGAAAATATTATAGCAACCCTCAGCTAGTCAAACAGGTCATCAATTCTCGGTAAGGGATACTTATTCTTAATGGTCATCTTATTGAGTTGTCGATAGTCTATGCACAATCTATGTGTGCAATCCTTATTTTTGACAAACAAGGTTGGTTCTCCCCAATGGGACACACTAGGATAGATGTAACCCTTTTCTAACATCTCCTTCAACTACAGTTTGAGCTCAACTGGCCTTAGTGTACTCATTCTATAGGGTGCTCTAGAAATTGGCATCTCCAGGTATAAGTTCTATTGAGAAGTCGATATCTCTTCTTAGTGGTAGACCCGATACCTCTTTTGGGAACACATATTTGTATTCTCTTAATATATAGCGGTCCTATAAATACATGTTACTATCCTCAATAGAGTTCAGTACTTGTACTGCATACATATGACATCCTTTTCTACAATACCTTTTCACTTGAAGGGTTGATATTTGTCTCACTGAAACAAGGTTTTGCATTCCCTGTAGGGGTTTTTTCTCTCCTTCATCTCTTTCACATTCTAACACTTCATTGTAACAGTCCAATTTTTCTTTATGGGAAACCAACCAATCCATGCCAAGGAACATGTCATAAGATCCTAAAGGAAGTATATTTAGAGTTGCATGGGTGGAAAACCGACTCAAAATGAATTGTCATACTGGTAAGACCTGTATTACTTTTATTTTTGTCCCAATGGTGAGTTGTACCAACCATGATTTAGTATGATTTATTGGCTGCAAATTACATTTCTGCATAGTTTGAGGGGAAACATAAATAAGGTTAGAACCAGGTTCAATCAAAATAGAAACAAGATGGTTGGCAATCATACCTTTCATATCCACTATTGAATCTTGGTGATCATCTTGTCGGTTATCCAGGGATGTATAAATTTGTGCCATGATCCTAGCCACACCATTGACTATGGTAGCTTACTGGATGTTGTATATGCTCCTATTGTCTTGCTGCCTATGGGGGAAGTTCCTCAACAAATGTTCTTCTCCACATCCCCAAAATTTCAATGGTTCTCTCCTTTTATCTTCAGTCTTTCCTGGGATTAATCCAAAGGGTTTATTTCCACTTGGAGATGAAAAATTATATTGATACACACTTTTGGCAGGAAGGATGATATTAGAGCATTCCCATGGTTCCTAAACCTTGAAGTTTTAAACCCCTTCTTATTGAATCCCAATTTTATTGGCAGTACCTTGCCTTTATAATGGTGTCTTCTAGAGTCTTAGGTTCATCAAAATCATTTTTTCTCGATAATATTGAGATAGCCCGTTAATGAATCGTTGCACCTTCACCTCTTCATCCTTGATGTAAGGCACATACCTCAACAAATCAAGAAATTTGTTGACATATTCATCAATGATGATTTTTCCAAGTTTGAGTTCATAGAACTCCTTAGTCCTTTCATCATAGTACCTTTGAGATAGGTACTTTTTCTTAAAATACTTTTGAAATTGTTTCCATGAAAAATCCTTCTCATGAATTCGTTTCACATTTCTAAGGTCCTCCCACCAGATGGAGGCATTTCCATTTAGGTTAAAGATGGCTATTCAGACCTTTAAGTTCTTAGAGTAGTCATGGAATCTGAAGTACTCATTTAGGCTGAGTAGCCAAGCTTCTACTTCTTACTTGTTCTTAATCTATGCATCAAAAGTGGGCAGTTTGGATTTCTTAAAATCTTCAGGGTCATGGCTCTTGGAATGTTTCCTCCTCTTTCTTCTCCTCTGAGAATGTAATCTTGTCTCACTGCTAGAAAATTCCTTGGAGTTGTTATATACCTCACTAGAGAATTATTTAGTTGAATCCTTAATGCCAGCATGCCTCTTGGATCCATGTTGGGCCTTCTTTGTGGTTCTTCTTCTTGTGTTTATATTTTTAGGGTCGTGCCTTTGTATCTCAGGTGGACTTTGGGTTCTCTTAGTATTATGTCTATCCATATTACTGGCCATTGGTCCATGTCGTAGTTTCCTATGTATGTATGATAGGATTTGCAACATGACTACATTTATTTTAGTTTGATTTTCTTGTTCTCTCATGAGTCTCTCATTGTCTACTTTAAAGCTTTGTAATTCATCCATAAGGATTCTTACAGTTTCAGATAAATCTGGAGGGGTTTCCACCACCCTCCTCTCAATAGAATCTTCTTCTTTATTGTGGGAGATTTCCCCCAACTCATGGTGTGTCACCATTATTTATGTTGTATATTTCCTTTCTATCCACTGACTATTTAAGTGTTGATAACCACATTTTCTGTTAGTCAACTATCCTCAAATTTTATGAACAACACATGTAAAAAAAAAATTTAAGGTAAAATTAACTTCATTATTCCACATATAAAAAAAATATGCAGTTCAGATTCAGAACATGTAAAAAACATAACATCTCACTTCTTTCATTAGTAAATCTTAAATAAGCTCTTACTAGTGGGTAGGTTAGAGTGCCCTGCCCCTTACAGTTTTTCTATTAAAGCTTGTTTTGCTCTCTCATGAGCTCAAGTGGGACAAGTGGTGTTTCCTACTCTGATACCAATCTATCACACACCCAACCCTCTAAGTACCCTTTTAAGGGATGGGGTATAAAATTTTCACCTTCCTACAACTTCTATGAGTTCCTCGAATAAGGGAACCATTACCTTATGCTCTCCGAGATCTTTCCAATGACTATAAAATCATCCAAAACCGAGTTTGGAGTCAAAAGTTATGGCTCCCCAAACTTCTTGGGGGATCGTTGGTCAAAGGCCACATGGCACTTGCTTGCAATAGAAGTCACCCTCAGACTGCATAGAGGATAAGCCCAGTACCCATTTTATTTAAATTATTAAAATAGGTTATAGTTGGTGGATCAACAAGAGAAAATTAAAAGTAAGAGGGAAACAAACTGGTTGCAAATGCATTCTATTGGGCAGGGAGTCATAACATTCTGCAGATCAAAGGCAATCATGCTGCCTACTAGGAAAAAAAAATTATGCAAGGATGGGTAGAAGAATATAAGGTGAAGAAAAAAAATGAATATCCACTTAACAGAGATCCTCTCTACAAAATAGATTGAAAAGAAGCTTGACTAGAAACAATGACTATCATGCCATCTACAACAAATACTTTGTTTCTTAGGGATCCATTAATCATAGGCTTCCTTTGATCCTAAAATCCTACAATATTGTCAATCAAAAAGATAAAAAAATAAAAGGGAAAACAAAGAAAACAATCTGATAAACAAATCTCCTAAATCTATAATGGCATAAATTTTAACTACAAGAGGCCCTCAGGCTTACAATTGAGCAACTAAATTGCTCCTCAAGCTTTCGCCTCTCTTGGATCATGAATGCAACCCTTTTGTCATCAAAAACCCTTTAATTTATAGTGAATAATCTATATCTACCCTAAGGAGGTTGTAACCAAGGAGTTACATAGGATCCTTCTCCATTTAGGAGACTTGTTACAAAAGATTCCAACAAAAGCCTAACAAATTCCTATTTTTTGGGATTTTGTCTATAATGATAAATTCCTTTTGAAACGGATCATTTTGATTGATCTGGAGATGGAACACATGTCCCTCGTGTCCAACTAACTCCTAGGAGACCATTCAAACCTTCCTTTATAGGTGGAATCCTCTAAACAAGGTGAATATCCAACAATTATGCAAAATAAAGAGTTTGCAGTGCAAGTTTGCAATGCACTAGTGTTTTAATTATATCTCTCGAATGCCAAATTGAGCCAGGATGAAATTTGGTTAGCAAGTCAATGTCATTATCATGCTCCTCGAAAAAGAATTTCAAAAAAACTCACATCACAGTTTTGGAGTTATGATCAAATCTTTATAAGAAGCTACTACAAAAAATGAGTTCACAACGCCCTTGTCTATCGGTTCACAACGGTAGTTTGCAGCACCAATTTCAAGAATTTTACCAAACCCCCTCCTCATCCTTTCAAAATGGTATGAAAAAATTCATAGATTACATGGTAGCTCTGGGGCTGTTGTGAATGTTGATAAGTCCGAACTTAAGTGTCTGCAACCTATCCAAACTACAACCCTCTCTTTCCTCCAGTTCCTAGCGCTTCTATTTGTGAGTTCGCAGAGCCAATTTCAAAATGAATCATGCACTTCAAGGAATTTGTTAGAAAGTGTGGTGACATAATCCTTGAAAATGGTTAAAAAGCAGGTCCTAATAACCATAAAATATTTTTAAAAAGATCCCTTAAAGCAATGATTAGAGATGAAAGAAAAATGTACTTGGAGTACGCTGCAAACTATCCTAGTGAGTTGTAAGCACACAAACTTAACTTGAGTTGACCCTTGTGTGAATGGATAGTGACAAAAGGAATCTCAGGTACAGGCTGGAGGTGTGACATGTCAGAATCATGATGAAGAAAAACAAGAGTGTGACTTGTAAGGGTTTAGATCTTGACATGACAATCATGATATGACTCAAACTTTAGGCTTAGGATAAACATATCCCTATTCCTTTTGGAACTGACTGTAACCATATGAACACATTCTAATAACTTCAAAAACTATGTTCCATGAACCCTATGTCTCAAAAAATTAAAACAAAAAAGACTTGTTGAGCCATACAACCTTATGTGTTAACATTTGGCTCCATAGGGGATGGCATGCTCCCTATGAGCTTCCAAGAACATGCAGTTCTAGTTCCTTATCCATTGGGCTATGGAGTCATCTGTGAAACCAACCTCAATAACACTGCCAAAATCATCCACTTATTCAAGCAAACTGATAAACTTGCTGGAAACGGACTTCATACTGTGCAATTTTAAGAAAAGAAAATGCTCGGGAAGCAATATTATTCCCTATGCTACCCTACTCTAACCAGATCTCCAATTTTCTCAAGTAAATGAAAATTTCCATAACAACCATTCGAGTAAATTCATGATTGAAATAATCCCATCTATGCCACTGATTAATATATAATAACATAAATATAACAACATTGATAGAAACTCCTTCAAAGAATCATACTCACTGACAAGTGTCGGTGAAATGATGAAATATGAAATCTTCAAAGAATATGAAAGATATGACTCCAATAAAGCTGCTACTTGATCCTCAAAACCAAGATCACAATCATGCTGATTCATTAAAGATGACTACCAATGCATACATTCCCCTTTGCTGGAAAATAGATGACCTTCTTGTTCTTTCGAGAGAAACTCTTGATCAAGAAGAGTGACAATTTCCTCTTCAGAATAATGATCACATGATAATTGTATAATAGGAGCTAAAAAATTATGATTATGATCAACTAAAAATATGTAGTTATCTATACAGTCATCCTTTATTGCATGCTCAAACTGATTTGAAAAATGAACACTAGTATGGTCTATATCTCGATCCACAGAAAAATATGAAAAAACTGACAAATTTTGTCCCAAATCTGAATCATACTTACACTCTCCATGTTGTTCATGTGCATGCATATCTTCAAGGTAAGTCTGATCTCTAATCCTTTTTCAAGATTGAATTTTCTCCTCATCTTTTTCAACATCCTCAAATGACCGTCTTAATGATGAATATTTCCTTTCTCTCAGGAGAAGGACACTATCTAGATGTTGAGCTGCTATGTAGTAAACCATAGTTGTAATCTCAGAAGGACGGATCTCAAATGGCATGCTATGATAAAAACTGTAAAACCTCTTATTGAAGATAGCCAGAGCTTCATCTTCTTTTCTCCTCAAATCATGAAAATCATCTAGGTATTGATCAAAGGACTTATTCTCACCTCAATACTTTGAAAATGCATAATATAACTCAGTTCAAGAACTAATGGAATCAACTACCAAACCCTTAAACCACAAAGAAACATCTCTAAACAAGGATTTGGAAAATAACCTCATGGCAACATCTTCATGCACTATCTCAAACTGATCGAAAAAGTTCTCAAAAGCTCCCAAATTCTTCTCGACGATGATATGATATTCTCCAGAAAAATAAGGAAGATAATCAAATACATTAAGAGGATAAGGATGAATACGAGATGGAAGCTTTAAAGGTTAAAACATTTTCTCTCTAATTCTAGTTTGAATAGCGGTGGGATGAAAACGAGGTTTAACAAGATGATTGCAAGGTATAACAAAGACTTTAGAAGGTAAAACAACCTCATTATTCTCATGACTATAAGGCTGCTCAATTTAAGGAGGGATTGAGATATGAACTTCATCTTTCTTAATAGGCAGAGATGAGGAGACATGATCAACATCTACAACACATGAAGAGTGGAGACCTTCTTCTTCCAAAGAGGGAAATGCAAATGAATGTTGATGATCATGAGATTAAACAAAGAAAAGGATAATCCTTTTTATATTTAAAGGGAAATACATGAATGAACTGATGAACAAGAACACAAGTTAATAGAGAAGACTAATGAGATGATACCTAGTTTTTCCCTTCTGTATTTTCATCTTTTTGTCAGCAGAATCTTTCCTCTAGTGGAGTCTTTGATTGTGGAGTCGCCAGGTAGATGATTATAGTCAATTTTTTTGTCCCTCTCTTTTCTATCATCAAGAGATGGATCTATGTCGTTCTCCCAGGGAAGACTGCTTCACACTTCGCTTCCCAACAACGATGCCAAGAATGTTAGCACTAGAAGTCACCCTAAGATTGCATAGAGGATAAGTCCAATACCCATTTGATTTAAATGATTAAAATAGGTTATACTTGGTGGATCAACAATAGAAAATAAAAGTAAGAGGGCAACAAACTACTTGCAAATGCATTCTATTGGGCATGGATTCATAACATTCTATAGATCAAAGGAAATCATGCTTCCTACTAGAAAAAAAGCATTATGCAAGGATGGGTAGAAGAATAAAATATGAAAAAAAATAAGAATATCCACTTAACATAGATCTTCTCTGCAGAATAGATTCAAAATGATCTTGAATAGAAACAATGACTAATAGGCCATCTACAACAAATCCTTTTCTTCTGAAGAATCCATTAATCATAGGCATCCTTTGATCCTCAAATCCTGCAATATATTCAATCAAGAAGATTACAAAAGAAAAGGGAAAAAAAGAAAACAATCTGATAAACAACTCTCACGAATCTCTAATGGTAGAAATGCTAATTACGATAGGCCCTCAAGCTTACAATTGAGCAACTAAACGGCTTCTCAATATTTCTCCTCTCTTGGATCATGAATCCAACCCTTTTCTCATAAAAAAACCCTTTCATTTATAGTGAATAATATCTATCTACCCTAAGGAGGTCAAAACCAAGGATTTACATTGGATCCTCCTCCATTTAGGAGTCTTGTTACAAAAGATTCCAACAAAAGCCTAGCAAATTCCTATTTTTTTGGGATTTTGTCTATAATGATAAATGCCTTTTGAACAGATCTTTCCAATTGATTTGGAGATGGAACACATGTCCCTCATGTCCAAATAACTCCTAGGAGACCATTCGAACCTTCCTTGATAGGTAACAACCTCCAAATAAGGTGAATATCCAACAATTATGAAAAATAGAGAGTTTGCAACACACTGATGTTTTAATTATATCTCTCGAATTCCAAATTGGGTCATGCTAAAATTTGGCCAACAAGTCAATGCCATTATCATGCTCCTCCACACACAATTTCAAAAAAACTCACATCACAGTTTTAGAGTTATGATCAAATATTTAGAAGCAGCTGCTACATGAAATGAGTTCGCAATGCCCTTGTCTGTCGGTTCACAACGCCAGTTCTCAATGCCAATTTCAATAATTTTACCAAACCCCCTCCTCAGCCTTTCAAAATGGTATGAAAAACTTCATAGAGTACATGGTAGCTCTGCAGATGATGTGGATGTTGATAAGTCTGAACGTGAGTTCCTGCAACCTATCCAAGCTACAACCCTCTCTTTCCTCTAGTTCGCAGTGCTTCTATTTGTTAGTTTGCAATGCCAATTTCAAAATGGATCATGCACTTGAAGGAAGTTTTTAGAAATTTTGGTGAAACAATCCCTAAAAATGGTTAAAAAGAAGGCCCTGATAACCATAAAATATTTTTGAAAATATCCTTTAAATAAATTATTAGAGATGAAAGAAAAATGTACTTGGAGTACACTGCAAACTCTCCTACTGAGTTGGCAACATACAAACTTAACTTGAGTTAACCCTTGTGCAGATGGATAGTGACAAAAGGAATCTCAGGTATAGGTTGGAGGTGTGACATGTCAGAATCACGATGAAGAAAAACAAGAGTGTGACTTGTAAGGGTTTAGATCTTGACATGGAAATCATCATATGACTCAAAGTTTAGGCTTAAGCTAAACATAAACCTATTCCTTTTGGAACAAACTGTAACCATATGAACACAACCTAGTAACTTCAAAACCTATGTTCCATGAACCCTATGACTCAAAAAATAAAAATAAAAATACATGTTGACCCATACAACCTTATGCATTAGCATCACCCACGTGACTCCACCTCATTCATATGATCCTATATGGCACTGACACGACCTCATTCATCATCCTCTAGTGATGACATGGCCACTAGAGGGGAGGTTGCAAAGGATATATCTTCAGTCTTCGTGCATAACAGGCCTTTGGCCCCTTCAATATTATTGTACAGGTCTACAAAATTCCCCAGAGTTCTTAAGTCCAAAGGACTCTTTCCACTCGAGGATCTATGGTAGAGACTCTATCAACCCTTGGATTTGATGACTGATATTATCCATATTTATCACATATATTAGACTTGATAATAAGAGGGGTTCCCACACTTAATTCGTGACCAATCCCATGATGCCACATCATCGAGGCATACATGACTTGTCCAATCTAGGTTGAACACCACACACAGGGATTTTGGCACTTCGACACTTAATGCACCATCCTACATCCTCACATATCTTAGAGTCCCAGAGTTCTAAAGTTATAGATTCTCAAAGTAGGACTTCACCGAAGTGTTTATGTTGTCTCCCTATAGTTGATCGAATGGTTGAGAAGGTTACCAACCGACCCTTGATTAATGGTCCACAATGTTCCCTATTCCTCCCCTTGATTTGACGGTTGGCAGGATTTCTCCACATTGGGACCTCAGCGACTTCACGTCCCTTACAGGTATTATTTCCATGCTCCTTTCTATGTTATATTTTAAAGATCCTTTATGGGAGTGGGATTTACTATGTAACTTTCACATTTAATCTCTTTTTACAAATACTTTAGACTTAATCCCTTAGATTGGATTATACAATTAGACAGTTCTTTTAATGTGTATTTCTTTCTCTCAACAACACCATTTTGTTGTGGTATATATGGAACAGTGTGTTGCACTTGGATGCCCTGTGAAGTGTAGTAACTTGTAAAATTTTTGTTCACATATTCACCTCCATTATCTATTCTTAACCTTTGAATTTGATGACCACATTGCTTTTCTACAAGGGCCTTGTAGGCCAAAAACTCTTCAAACACTTCGCTCTTAAGTTTTAAGAAGTAAACCCAAGTGCATCTAGAAAATTCATCAATGAAAATGAAGAAATATTCTCACCCAAAAAAATAAGGAGAATAAAGTGGACCATACAAGTCACTATGAATAATCTACTAAGAGGCCAAGGACTGCCACGAGGAACGTTTTTTATAACTTTCCCGGTGATGTTTTATGAGAACAAAACCAACAAAAACACCATATTTGCAAGAAACAATAGAAAGACCAGTCACCATCTGTTGATTTCATATGTTGCAATGAGTGAAGTTTAGATGACCAAACCACTCATGCCTAATGTTTCTCAAGTCATTTCCATGAACAACAAAAACTGATGGAAAATAAGATGACTGAAAGTTGTCAAACTTGTACAACCTGGTAATATCATCAACAATTTCAGTTGCAAGGACATACTTAGGATATTTTAGATCCTTCATTACAACTTGGTGAGGTGGAAACTCTACGACTTTACCTTCAATTGAATAAGTGATTTGATACACTCATAGAAGGTTGGAGGAAATAATTGGAACACATAATACATTATTGAAAATACTAGTATCTATTTGAATTGTTATGGACACTACAACACTAAGAGATCTATCATCACCAAAAAATATTTTCTTGGTGTTACATTCATTTAGAGAAGAAAATATGGCTTTATCCTTATCCATATGATAATATGATCCATAATCAATAAGCCACTCATAAGAAGAAGAAGTAGAAGTTGCATTGAAGGAAAAACCAAAAGCATAAAGTGCATGTCCATGAGAAGAATAGTTAGAAGAAGAAGATTCAATATTGATGTTGTTCTTGTTCATCGTTGCTTCCTAAGCTTCCATCTTATTAAAAAATTTATACTCCACATAACCATGTTTCCCATAAAAGTTGCAATTTTCTCCACCAGTCTTCTTACTTTTGGTCTTTGCACCTTTGTCACTAGTAGGAGAAAATGTTGGGTGAGAGGGTTTGGGAACTTTTTTTTCTTGTTGTTGTGGTGAGGATGTTGCTTCTTGGGATTCTTGGATTTAATTTTTTGTTGGACCACTAAGGCTTTCTTGGATGTACCTGCAGTGTTGATCAATCCAAGTTGCACAAGATTATCTTGCTCTCAAATTAGAGCATCAAAAAAGGACTCAAGAAAGGTTTATTTATAATAAATCCTTAGATCTTCTCTTTTAGTGAAGAAGGTAGATACAAAAAGAGAATATGCACTACCTAGCTTAGCAAGAATAGAATATATGCATCAATCTTCCTTCAGATCTAGTTCACATTCTCCACACAAAAGTCTAAGTTTTTTTAACTTAGACAAGTAATCTTCAATGCAAGGAAAATCATTTGGAATTAAATTCATTAACTGATTTTTCATCTGGTGCGATAGATTAATATTGTGTTTACCAAAAACAATTGCAATATTTTCCCAAGATTTATTGGGTGCATCAAGTCCTTGAAGGTGAAACCTTAAATCAAGAGAAATGGGAATTATGATTATTCCACGTGCTTCATCATTCCTATTAATCCATTTGGCATACTCGTCATCTTCAATGGGTTCTTTTTCTTTTCCCAAGGTAATCCAATATAGTCCTTTACTTCTTAATACATCCTCCATATGAGATTTCCATGAGAAGTAGTTGGTACTTCTAAGAAGTATATCACTGGTAGAATCCATATTAAATATGGAAATAATATAGATTTAAAATATGATTCTGATGATCTAGATAAAATTCTCTCAGAAAAATATGTTGTTTAAAAAAAAACATTACTCAAAATGGACTTCGAATGTGAAAATTATTCCCTTTTGAAAAAAGGCATAAACGATAACCAAAGAGCCATGTGGCAAGTAGAAGTTGGTCCATGTGGTGATACCCCTCCTTATAATAGTCTCACCTTTACAAATAAGTTGTTTATGAAGTAACCCACTTTTATAGAATAAGTAGGGGTCACTTTTACAATGAAGTTACTTTATAAATGAAAGTGGCATGCAAAATAAATAACTTAAATAAAATATTAAGACTAATTTATAATGAAAGTGGCATGCAAAATAAATAACTTAAAATAAAATATTAAAACTACTTATAGAGATTCCCTTTTATAATTGAAGTAAATGCACTTTACAATGGATGCATCAACTTTTTAAAAAAAAGTAACAAAAAAGATATTTGAACTCAAGACCTCTTACTTAATAAAACAACTTTTAACCAAGTGAGCTAGTGAAAAACATATTATATTGTTTAGAAGGAGGATTGGGGATGCTTTTTTTGTTGTTGTTGTGGAAGATGACCTTGGAGAGCATTCTTTATACCTCTGGATGTCACTGAAATGGTACTATCTTGAGCAAACAAAAACCTTTTCGAGTGAAAGAAAAGACATTCCTAACTGAAACAAGCACTGCAAATGTAATGGAAAAGTCCTCTAAGCTCATAAATGTATGCAAATGGCAGAAGATATATATTCAACAACACAACTTCAAGAAATTGATCTACAATGGAAATGGGTCTTCAAATGCGCTATGATACAATGTCCAAAAAAATAGGTATTCCAACACAGTACAAACACCTTCTGTAAGAAGTCACACAACCATATCAAATACCAACACACCGATGTTTTTCCATGGTAAAACCCCTACGAGGAAATATCCATGGCCCCAACTAACATGGCAAAATGGAGCAATTTATTAATGCAAAAGGAAAATATTATAGAGATATTTACAAGAGAACTTCTCACAATTGATCATCAAAAAAGGACCCTCCATGTTCTTTAAATAGATATCATGGACCAATACAGTGTTAAGCCACAGATCAGTGTAGTCGTTAAGATTGAGGAGGATATAATCTGTCTAATCACTCTATGTCAAGAACATATTGTGACTATCAAATTACCCAACTACAAATACATACTAATGCATACTAAAGAAACAGATACATTAATTATATATATATATATATATATATA
>SNQJ01S0140266.1:31215-44117 GCA_010110895.2 Picea sitchensis | reverse complement strand
ATCCGATAGCCTATCACAGTAAAACACTTTCTTATGTTTTTCACAGATACCCCACCTATTACAAAGAGATATACTCCATTGTGCAGGCATGTCGAGAATGGAAGCATTACATTCCAGGGAAGGAAATGATCATCCACATTGATCACATGCCTCTGTAATTCATGCAGACACAAGAAATGTTACAGAATGACCTCCATCATAATTGGTTCATGTACCTGTAGTAGTCCCACTTGAACATCAAGTACAAGAATGATAGCACAAACTATGTCACATATTACCTCAGTCAACCCCCAATTATGGCACTAACCATAATTCTTAACTCATGTGGGCATGAGATGTGCAGGTGACCACAATTATATAATACTGACTCTGAATTTTATTCTAGCTATCATACATTGAGCATAAGAAAAATAGTTCCACACTTTCATCTCCAGGATGGATTTCTATTCTATTTCATCTATCTTTGTGTTCCTTCAAGAGAGCGTGCAAATCTGATATGGGAATCTCATTACATTTGGGTAGCATGACATTTTGGTGTAGAAAAAACATTGGCAGTACTGCAAAATAAATTTTAATTGCCGAAGTTTCGATAATATGTCCACAAGTACATCCGATCCTGCACTACCCACGTCATTGCCAAGCCTGCCATCAAGCAAAAGGAGCTATAAACCCCTATTCCTACTCCATATATGCCTTGGGAGTCCATATCCATGGATTACATGTCTGGTCTACATTCGACCAAGCATGGGATTGACTGTGTCTTTCTGGTCATTGATTGATTTTCTAAGATGACAATTTAAACACCCATTAAGAAGAGAATCACAATCGAGGCCACCACCAAGCTCTTCTTTGAACATGTTTGGATTCATTTTTGGATCCCATGAACCATTATCTCATATCGATATAGTAGTTTCCTAAGCACTTTTTGTTCTAGCCAATGGTTGATGATGGACAACAAGATGACCAAATTGACTTCCTTCCACCCATAGACTGATGGACAAACAAAGGTAGTCAACAAGATGATTTTCCATATCTCGAGGATGTACAATTCCAAAATTCCACACACATGCGATGAAATCCTTCCTTATTTTCAACATAGATAGAATAGATCCCTCCAAAACTCTATTGGCCACAACCTTTTTCAGGTGTGCTTAGGGTTCCAACCATTGGCCCCAATTGACATAGCTCTACCCATTGCATCTACATAGGAAGATTCCTCCCATACTCAGATTGAGGTTGATCGAGCAACCAAATGTTTTGAGTGAATCCATCACATCCAACGACAAGTTCATGATATTTTGTTGAAATCCAATGCCAAGTACAAGCAGCGCCACAATGAGCATCGAGTACCACACAAGTTTCAGGTGGGAGATAAGGTATGGTTGCATTTGTAGAAAGAGCGCTTCAAAAGACCCCATCAGAAGCTACGCCCACTCTGATACATGAATTACACCATCACCAAGGATGTGGGTGAGAATTATTTTGAATTAATCATTCCTCCTTTCCCTGGCTTGCACCCGATATTTAATTTGGAATTGCTTCGACCATATTTTCTAGCTCTCTTGAACACTTCAAATCCGACCAGGAACTTGGCCCCTACAAAATCAATCATGAATGCATTGAATAGGAGTTAATTTTTCAAAGCATAGACAACAATATTAATAGAACCCACCAATAGAACATCCAACTCTATCAGGTCGTCAAAACAGGGAAGTTTCTTCATCAGGGAAAGTGGTTCAGCAGGAGTCAGAATTAGCAAACTTTTCCCCATCTAATGAAGGGAATTGATGCAATGGAGAACATTGCTTCCTAAGGAGGGAGGGATGATCCAGGTGGACATTGATGGACACCCACATATTCCACTAGATCAAATTATAGTTTCCATATTGACATTTTTTCTACATTGTTTCGGGTCCCAAACTTCCAGGTTCATTTTGAGGCCCTAAACGACATTTGTTTTGACTTGGCAATGCCCAATAAAACCATGTTGTGATTATTAGGACATTTGGAGTGTGTAATCGGATAGAAATTTCCAATGGGTTATTGAGTGACTCAAACGAAGATCGTATGCAATAGTTGCACCCTCGGGAAGTTGACGTATCAACTACCCCCATCCGGGCCCACAAACCTTTTGGCGTTTTATATTTTAGGGTTAGGATTTTGGATGTTTAGGGTTTTATCATTTATTATTTATGTTAAAAATGCCTTTGGATCCTCATTGTAATCATATTATTGTGAATGAGAGTATCTGACACATTTCTCTTTAGAGATAAGATACCACCATTCTAACTAGCTTGTGTGATTTTCATTTTATAGTCTTTTGTATTTCAGACAATCATTAATAGAATCTGAGTTTTACTGTATTACTAGGTTCCTTGAAATATCTTTGTGTATCTTTGTTATATTTATTCCTTCATGTAGTTCTAAAAATAATATGGATCAAGAAAGGTAATCCAAAGGAAAACATGACATGGTGATTGAATTCTCTGAGAAAAGATGCAGGGAAGAGGGAAATTGAGCTCTGTGAACCATGCAATTGTTCAAAATGAATATTTTCCAAATAACATCAATTTATGTAAAAACATTTCTAGATGTTATAGGTATAGGCCAAATTTTATTAATGGGTAAGAAGGAATTCATATATTCATGATAGTGCCTATGCAAGGGTATATAGGGACATTTGTAATATAACAATGTGGCAATATAAATAGGATGAATTCTAGCAATAGGGTAGTGTTGATGAGAAAGGGAACACTTAAGATTTTTTTTTTATGTCAAGAGCTTATTGACTGGATGACCATGGAGTTTAATCATTAGTAAAATGGTAGTACAAAGCTGGAAATTTATGAAAAGTTGTTGGAATATTCATTAACAAAAAGTATTGATGATGTAGGATGTCTACTCTTGAATAAAGACAATTTGAAATAGGAGGAATGGAAAGAACTTGATCTTTTAGATGACATAGGTTATAAACTAAAAAATTCAATTTAGCACCAAAGTAGTTATTTCTTGCAAGAAAATAACATGGAAGTAGGGTAGATCTTGTAGAAGTTGGTCGAGGAAATAAATATTTACAGGGAAAGTAATGGAAAGTGTATAAAGAACTCAATAATAGTAGAACAAAATAATTAGTATTCAGCTATTACAAAGTATAAATGAATTTCAAAGGCACATCAACACGGATTCTCACATAGGACATGAAGCTAGTAGGTGAATACTATATTAGCATGTTGTTGACACGAGAAAAAATCCCTCCAAAAGACATGGGTATTCCCTGGTATGAGGTCCAAATTAGACTATGCTCCATTCGGATTAGGAAACCCATCCAAATTCTGGGCTGACTACAATTATTGGGTTGGGGGGTTGAATGAATGGTTCGTATGCAAGGGGGTATGAAAATGAAAATTAAAGTACTTTCAAAAATGAAATCTATTATATCCTATCTTAGCTAGGAGAAACTAAGAATAATTGACAAACAACTTTAAATCCTAACAATCCCTGCAATAGCTTTCTTCCAGGTAGTTATTAGAGAGAAACACGGGTTAATATCATAAGCATACAAAAACACATCCAGATAAGTATAAGCTATGCATTCACATACATAAAACTTGTTCATCATCTCATAACAAACAATAAGAGAGAAAAAAAAACAACTACATAAAACTTATGTTCACAAAAGAGAAGTCTCTAAGTGAAACATAATTCTTACAATGTTTCTAGATAGCCTAACATTTACTTGAAATAGTTCAAAGAAAACCACCATCAGAAAAAACAATATTTCTCTCCAAAAAATTGGCTCTTAGGGCTTCTCAATATTATTTCATAAAATTAGTTCCCCAAAATTACAACATTGAAGAGCCCCTTGAAAGTGGGTCTCTTCCTAAATTTATAACTCCCTAAGTACTCCCTATTGGGGGTTCTTGGGTTTTGCAAGAAGGAGTTATATGCATTTTCATCTCCACCTTTCAATTTTATTTTCCTAAGTTACAAAAGGTACAAAATTGTGTAACGGTGATAGAAAAATACAAAAGAGAAGGCCGTTGAGAATAATTTCAGATTTGATGTTGTGTCCCTTTCATTTATCCTTGTCCTTCAAGTAGACTTCCTAGATCTCATCTTGTCCTAAAATGAAAACAATTTTGCAGTAAAGGAGTGACTCTGTGGTGGCCTCGCAAGAAACTACATTATGTGAGAGAGTCTTCATGTCCCTATTTATATTAACCATGGTGGCTTGGATCATATTTTGTGTTCTTGATGGCCTCACGAGGTGGTTTTACATCAAGTCCACTATCACTTTGGTGACAACCCTGGCATCTATTTGTCTCTGCTTAATGTTTTGTTCGAACTTTGAAAAACATTTTTCATCAGTATTCATCTTTCCTAGCTCTTCAGTCCATGGAAGATGGATTTTGTGAGCTGAGATGTGTTCTTCATTATGAATATGTGATCATAGAGTATCAATGAATTCTTCAAATATTTTCAACCTTTTCACCAACCTATTTGAAGTTATCGAGTGCAACATAATTAATATTTCTTTCCCACTCTAATATGCATAGTAGCCCGCAAGGGTGTAGATAGATTGGCAAGTGCCATGTAAATGGAAGGAAATATGTAAAAAGAGGTCTCAAGGTCGATTCTCACCCCGATTTACTCAAAGGGCGTGCTTGCGGGCTGTGCATTTCTCCCTAGGGGTTATAAGACAACCGACAGGATTTGACCCCGTGTCACATGAGTACAATACTGTCGTTGTTACTGATTCCCCTAGTTACAATATATATATATATATATATATATATATATATGCATAGTAATTCTACTCAAGCATCTAGATTCTCAGTAATCCATCGTTGCATCTTATTCAAACTTTATTTGATGGTAGCAAATTCTATATTCTTGGCCTAGGATTTGTTATGTTGTGCCATGATCTGTGTAGCTAGTTGCTGGGAGAATCGCAGGTTTATGTACATATCTATATCCAACTTCTATAGTTTTATCCTAACTCCCTTGATGCAGAACTTGAATTCTCTGATGATCGCCCTTTTTCTTTTACTACGCCTAACCTCTTCTTCCATCTCTCTGATCCTTTCATCTTTCTCCTCATTCTGGCACACCAAATATTTGATATTATATTTCGAGGCCAATGTGAAAGCGATGCTAGCTGAAGGGATTGAAGGAACATAATCTCTTATGTTTTATTTTGCATTAGTTTTGATCATTACTGATAATGGGGTCTTTCTAGCCACTAGAAGTTTTCTATTTTTCTGCAACACTATTTTACCGGAAGCATTGTCAAATATGAAGGTGTTCAATTTGGATACCTTTCAGACCTTAGAGGGCATTAACATTCCCAATCCTAGCTCACTCAATGGGAAGTGTCCCCCTATGAGTGAGATATCAGTTGATGACCCCAGAATGTCTGTATCCATGGGAAATGTGTCGTCATTCCTTCCTTCATCCTTTTTTCTTTGTTATTTCTTGATCCACCTTCATTTATCAACAATATTATATATACATCCATCCTTGTATTTTTTTGTTTCTTTTTGAATTTTTGTACTTATTCGTTATTATGTTTTCGAATGTGGATTAAGGGTCACTATACTATCAAATTCTCAAGTTCGCACACCCACAAAACCATGTACTTATACTTAGTATTTCCCCCCCTTTCAATTTTTCTAACACTTAGTTTTTTTTCGAATGATGTGCGAGTAGTGACGTGGGAGTACAAAACATCGCAGACCTGCATGTCCCTAGGTCCGAAGAACCACAATTGTACTACCCTCAATTTACACCTCTACTTCCATGTCTTCCAAAATTCACTATTTAACTTTTCATACTTGGTCATTTTCTTGAAATGCAGATTCAGGACAACTGTCTATTTCACTTACCCATTTTTGTGCCCCTCATGGATCATAGACCCAAAATCCTATATTCTACAAAATAACTCTCTTACTTTTGTGACCTGCAAAATGACCCTCTCCCATACTTAGCCAATTCTCTCATTGCATATGTGGGACTAAGTCCCTTTCACATTTTCCCTTCCCTCATGTCTTGTGTCTGATATTCTTGTAGACCCGTAATCCYGCATTCTACATAATGCACTTCCCATTCCTCATTTCAAAACTCCATACTAAACCATTTTCCATTTTCCACAAAATCACATTGCCACTTCCCATCACATTTATTTCCCTTCGCCACATCATCCACAACTTGTGTGAACATAATTCTGTAATTAAAGTGGGGAAGATTTTGTAAACCTTGTAATAAATTCAAAAATCTTGTCATGTAGGTCGACAAATTTGAAATTAGAACTACAGTGACTAACCATCGGATAAATACATGGTAAATTAAATAATAACTAATATGCCAAGCAGTCGACAATAGTGCCACCTATTTCCAAGGTAGAAAAATACGTAAATAGTGTCAAGTAAGAGAAAGTAATTGTATTGCGGGGATACACTTAATATGCTTGGACATGAATATTAAGAGTTCGAGTGGTGACAAACTTAGAAATACTTCGAGGCTCTCCCTCCTACTAAGAAAAATATGAACTAGGTCTAGACCTCAAGAACAACCCTTGCCAGCTATTTTCTAGAGGTAACATATTTTAAAGAGCTTGTTTAGTGGTGTGTAGATAAATTCAATTCATAGAAGAGAATAATCCAGGTCTAAGGACAACAACCTATTTCCTTAGCTCCTTTAGTATTTACCACAATGCTATGGCTCCCAATGCCCACCAATAAATTCATGGGAGAAGAATCTCATGAATTCCTCAAACAACACAAAGGGGGAGAATAGCACCTTGATACATTTTTGGCCAACCCAAGTAATAAAACTAGTTCTTTAAAGATTGAGGTAAGTTCTTTGAAATACTCATACAAGGAATTTTCCTGGTTATTTTCTCATTTTATTGGTATGGAATCCATGAACTTTGTGCCAAGGAATGTCATATATGTCCTTCATTTCTCTTTGCATGAAAATGCCATCATAGATTGGGGTCACATTATTTCTAGTGAAATATCATTTCAACTAAGTAATCTAAAAAATACCTAGAAGTTTCATATGATATCCTACCTGATTTTCTCCATAGCTTATTGTCATGTTTTCAAGGAATTTATGAGGGAATGGAGTGTTGACTGTAAGGTGGACCCACTTTTTTCATGGTATCCATCCTTGTGGAGGAACTATTGGTTTCTACTTTATCTACTTTGATCTTACTTTAATGTCATCATTTGACCCAGGTTCGGATTTAAACAAGCTTCCAAGAAAATCCCTCTAAAACTATCATCCCTCCTGGTAAACTAGAAGGCAACGAAGCACACAACATGTACTGCGTAGTATCACCCGATATAGTCTTATGGGTGGATGCAACGATCAGATGCTTTCATCCTAGGAATGAATGGGGATCTATGATTAACCTCGAAGCCCTTTTATCATTCACTAGTTCATACATCTAGATTCATTACACTGTCATTCTTACTCGTGCATGTAAAATATTAGATCTAAATAATTCCTTTATTCATTATCTAACATCTAATAATCAACATCAAAGAATATACATAAAATTTAGTCACACAATGGAGGGCCTACCATGATTCACCCCTCCTATGCTACATCCACAAATATTTGGCTATTTTTCTCTTTTATTATCTTTAATTCCAACCTATAGCGCGACGTGCATTACAACTCCTCCTCAATACAGGTCAATATATTACAATGAGAGAGACTATATTGCACCAGGATCCTTAGCCTATGATCTAACCCTCAAGATCTACCTTAATCCCTCTTCCCAAATCAACAACTTACAAAAATAGATCGGACTTACAATCCCATTAAGAAATAACAACTACTAACAATGGCTGAACATGCTAGCCTTCAACCAACCCTGAACCAACCACCCCTTACCTAGACCTCCTAGGTACCTATTTATACATATTTTTGTCTTTCCAACCATGACATTCTCTTACCAAAACCCTAACCCTATCCTGGCTAGGTCTTCTTCCATGCATGCCTCACATGCCTTCCTCTTCTGCATGCACGTATGTTTTACACATGCTAATCCTTTTGCATGCACATTTGCCTCCCACATTGTGTCTTTCCCTCAAAGTTGTCTTGTGCCCAATAAGCCCCCAACAATGACATCGTGACTTGTCCTAATTCACTATCTAACTCTCGTGTATGCCACTACTTGTGCCAGTTCTTTGTACATGTCTACTATCCGTTGACACTGCTCATGATCCTGGTTGCTCTTTGTTGTCATGGCTTCAACCACTTGTGCAGTGACTGGTTGTCTTAAGATATTGCCCCCCTCCAAGCCTATCCATTTGAGGCATTCTTTTGATGTGTTGATTTACACAACAAATTGTTTTTCCTTTTCTTGTAGGGGCTCCAACTGAGCCCTTCGTGTGATTTTTTGTGCCTATCCCTCTTTTTCTTCTGCCTGGAGGTTCTTCATTTCTATGACCATCCTAATATTCTCTAGCAGTGACAATGTCCTTTGTTGCTACTTGACATCTGCCATTGTTGCATGCAATTTATCTTCCTTTCCTTGCAGCTCTTGTAGGCTCCCATATTCTAATAGTTGGGTCCATAGTTGGCCTCTCTTCTCCAACAGTTCTACCACCCTATGTATATTTTGCACGATGTTTTATGCAGCGACTGTCACATCTTTCTCTCTTTGTGCATAGATTGTTGGGGGAGTCGTAGGTACCGTGCGCTCCTCCAGTTCCTTGATATGCTCCTTATATTGTTGTAGATTTTTCACTATCTTTGTTATATTCTCCTCCAAATATGTTTCCCCTGATACTCTTTTATCTGAGATAGCTTGAAAGTCTACGTCTATCTGGGTGACCATCTAGTGCTCTTTTCGCTGCACTATCTCTTTCCTCTACCCTTCCTGGATGATGGATTCCCTCAGTGCCCTATTTTCTTCCTGCGCTATTTGTAGATTCGTCACGTCAAATCTTTCTCTGGACTGAATCTCCTGCATGACGCTAACATGTAAATTATATAGTTCCTTTGTTGGTATCTTGGGCATCGCCAAGTCTAACGTTTCGATATCCTTCATGGGATTTTGCGTTGTTTCCTCATCAATGAACAACATATCTGGTGTTATGATAAAGTTAGCAGTTCCATATACTATGATTTGTATTGTTTCTCCGACAGGTTCTCCTACTGTTACTAGCATCATTTTTTCCTTTTGTTGTTGTTCTACCTTGATCCTCAATTGTTCTAGCGCAATTTTTACCTCCTGTACTTGTTCCAAAATTGAAGCTCAATGGTTTTCCACATTTTACCATACTTATGATAGTTGATCTTCTACTGTCGTGGCTATCAATTCTATGTCGTCTATTGTTAGTGACATTTCCATTTGTTTCCTATAAGCCTTTTCTTTCTTCTTGGTGCCACTTACTTGCTCCATTGTTCTCTTTCTTTGGGCATCTAGCTGTTTAGATGCTTAGGGATTCTATGTATTCATGTCGGTGTCCTACTCAACTTCTTTGTCCATGGTTACATATTGTGCCTATGTCTGTACTTCCTATGCACTCACCTATCTTGTCGATCCTCCTGGTGCCTAATCTGTAACCTGTGGACCCTGTGTAGGACCACGCTGTGACTTCTTTTGTGTCCTAGTCTTCTTTCGAATGAAGCTGCTTTCCCCCCCCTACCTATTGTTTTTTTCTTTTGCTGGCTAGCGCCATTCCTGCCTATCTGCTCTGCGGCGACTGTGATACCCTATGTATGGACTTGTACTGGTAGCATTGCGCTTGGAATATCTGTTACTTTCCACTCCTTATGCCACTCTTGGACCTCCATGTGGATGTCCTACATCGTCATGCAATACTTCAGTTGCAACCACTCCTTGGTTGGGTCCTTGTTTGTTGGAGTTACTTCACACAGACCTAGGATTTCTTTTTCCTAAGGTTTTTCCTTGTTTATTAGTCATAATTAGTCATTATCGAGTCTCCTATATTTTAGGGGAGAATATTCCACCTGGATAATATTCTCTTTCAGATGACACTTCAGTTTGACTAGTTGAGTTGAGTTTAGATGTTGCATTGGTTTTGTCACCATGCAACATTGGGATCATCAACAGCCAATGTGCACTTGCCTTGGGAGCATCACCAAACTGGCGCATTAATCTTGATTCCTTGATCTACTCCTCACTATTCTCTATTCATTCAGTTAACTAGTTCACTCAGCTAGGTGGCAGTTCACTCCCGTAACTGCCTTAGAGACTAGACTAGGTGGCAGTTCACTCCCGTAACTGTCCAAGAGACTAGAATAGGTGGTAATTCACTCTCATAATTATTGGTGTGTGTCTAAATCACTCTATACCAACACTATGCTGCATTTTATTTCTTCCAGTGCACACTCATTGAGTTATAGATAGTATATCATGTGTAAATTATTCATTATTCACAATGGTTAATGAGAATTCTTCCATTCTTTCACTCCTTCATATTTCTTAATTTCTCTCTGTAAATGTGTGTAGTATTTTCTAGCTAGATCTATTATGTGCAGTTTAAACATATTCACATGGTATCAAAGTTGACAGATTTCTAAGAAATAGCTACACCAATTTTTTTTTGCAGGTACGAAAGATTGAAGACAACGAAAAGATGGATTTCCAAAAAGAATTCATTCTTACACCTTACAACTACTTTGCATGGAAGGAGAGAATAATGATTCATCTCTGAACTAGAGGATTGTACAGGTTAATCTTGAATACAGATACGAAATCGACATCATCCATATAAAAATCCAAGTGCTTAAATTTCATGGATGAGGCACTCAGAACAATTTGCAGTCTTATTTCTCCCGATCTCTTTTTTCACATATTTTCCTGTAAGACTCCCAATGACTCCTAGACCACCTTGGAAGGGATATTTGGAAAATGGGATGATATGATGGTACACATACTGGAGGTGGAACTGCTCACATTGGATCCAAAAAGCTTTGACAATATCCAATATTTCTTTACAAAATTCAAGGATTTACTGTCACAACTCAAAGATTGTGGGGTTGATAAATCGAAGGAGGAGAAACAAATGGTTCTCACCATTCTGTCCAATATTGGTCCTGAATTCTATGTATTCATATCCACATTCCATTATGTGATATTCACCTCTGGAGCCACCTGGAGGATGCCTTCTCTTGAGGACTTTATCGAATTCTTGACACAAGAGAAAACCAGGCTCATCAACATTGGCACAATCAAAGGCCCAAGGGCGCATGCACTCACTATGCAAGATGGCAACCACAAATATCATAAATATAAAGATAAATATAAAAGGAAACCTCATTCACATCCAAAGAAGGAAGGGTACAGAAAACCCTACATCGATGCCTCTAGATCCAAAGGGGAAAATGGAAGAAAAGGGGAGAAATGCACGTATTGTCACAAAGGATTCCATTCAGAATCTGCATGCATAAAAAAATATATATATAATTTATCAAATAATTCAGAAAAAAAACCTTGAATATCGCATCCCCGAGGGTACCAAGAAGAAGAATCCAGAAGATCAAAATTCCAAGAAAGGCAATTCTAGCCATGCCTTGATTGCCATCAACTCCTATCTCGATGCTTGGATCGTAGATTCAAGAGCATCACATCACATGGATGCCTCAAAAGAAATATATTATTAATTGGATGCATGCAAAGGTCCTCCTAATCTGATGGGGGACAACTCTTCTATCGAAGTCACCGACAAAGGAAGGATTGAGCTCACCAACAGAAGCTTCGAGAATGTGTTGCACATTCCCAAACTTTCTGTCAACCTTCTCTCTGTGTATCAGATGCCAAATTCTGGCACTAGAAAGAAATTCATATTCACACAAGATGTTGTGGACATATACTGTTACACTCTTTCATACTATAATTCTCTGATACCAAACTGTAACGCCCCCATTCCAGGCCTGGCAGGCACTACTTCGCGGAATAACAATCTCATACTTAATTATATATATAAGACATGCATTTAAGCAAATGAAACACATTTAAACTCAAAGTAACCATAAGAATTACTACTATTATAAATAATCAATGGATTTAACATTAAATAATTTTCACAATAGAATACATGATAAATATAATACACAGACATGCAGAAAAGTAATTAAAACATCATCTAGTACTTATCATTGAAACGATGGTAATTCCACCAACCAGCTGCAGGCCTTCCATGAACCTCATAGCGTTAGACCACACTACTCATCAAGCTCATCAGTGGGTCACCCCCGAGCTGGGACTAAGCTCCACCCCCAAGGCAAGGAATCCTAGGCTAGGCTGAGGTTACAAGGAAAACACATGGTCACAAGGAAGGAATTCTCTCCCAGGAACCACTTATGCCCATTTCCCACAGACTCTCCTTCCCCACATGCTTGTTCCACCCCAGGAGTATACACCTTCTCTGTCACCTAGACAATCCTTCAGTTGCTAACCTCCTTTGCCTTGGGTTTCAGCAACAGACGGGACCGGAAGTCTTCGAGATCTGTGGCAGCTATAGGGTTCCTTCCATGAGTTCTCTCCTTCCTCTGCGCACTCTCTCACCTGGAGAGAGTCGCTCACAGGCCCAAAAACTTGTTCTTCCAACTTCAACCACCTCTCTCAACTGGAGAGAGTGTTGTACAAATTGACCAACAAGCCACACAGGTTCAAACAACGCACGCCCACCACAATCAATGAGAATCCAGACACGAACACCCCAGGGAAGCTACACACATGTGTGACAGCATAACCAGGCTTATCAGGGATGGGACACTTCCATTTTCTCAATCTAGCAACACGGGATAGAATCACACTCTGGATTCTCAAGGATGTGTGATGAGTTTTCCATGTAGGGGTCGATTCAAACTCCATGGTTTAGAAAAGAGAAGGGGTGTACTAGCTTTCTAGAAAAACC
>SNQJ01S0140266.1:10208-21426 GCA_010110895.2 Picea sitchensis | reverse complement strand
TGCATGGGATTGGGTTGACACTTGTCATTCGTGAAGCTGCATGCTTCCATCAACGTGCGTTCCTCCCACCATTTGGAAGTCACATGTGATTCCAAAAGAACTTAGGATAAAAACATATTACTCACATGGTCTTTTGGAATAATATTAAAATATTATTCCCAAGACTTGAGCCCTTAGGTTTAGCCCCTAGGTTCCACACTTAGCCCCCTTTTCCCACATTCCATCCCCTAATCCCTTGCCCACTCTGTGGAAGCTTAGTCCCCCATCGCTCATTCATCGTGGTCGGTATGCACGTGGTGGTGTTTATATTTTATTAATGATCTGCATTGATACATGTGAAAAATCAGGCTCTTGGCCCTCAACCCTTAGGCTCTCTGGCTTAACAATCGCATAAGCCCACCAACTTATATAAACTTGTCTCACCAACCTATAAAACATTTTTACTACTCATTTCATAAACAAGATTTACAACTAGGCTCGACCTTGGGGACATTACAATCCCCCTCCCCTTATTTCTGCACTGTCTTCAGTGAAACTTTACACAACATCTGCAAGATTTTCAAAATTTTCGAAAAGATGTGGGTACTCTGCCTGCATAACATATTCATTATCCCATGTTCCATCCTCAAGACCGTACCAGGTCCACTAGACCTTTACAAGCTTTATAGCTCGATTCCAGAGCTGTTTTATTTTCCCATCCAATATGTGCACAGGATGCACTTGCAGGACACCTTCTGGTTCGACCTGAATCACATTCCAGTAGATAACATGATTAGCATCAGGTATATATTTCTTAAGCAATGAAACACGAAATACATTATGTACAGTCATAGATGCAGGTAATGCAAGCATGTATGCAACTAGCCCAATCCTTTCCAGGATTTCAAATGGCCCACAAAATTTTGCTGCCAACTTGGCACAACTTCCCAGCTTCAGGGAACTCTTGTTAGTTTTCACTTTCAGGAAAACATGATCACCCACTTTGAATTCTCTATGGTTTCTGTTCTTATCATCATAACTTTTCTACCTGTCCTGGGCAACTTTCAAATTCTGTTTAATTTTTATTATTTGGTCCTCCATCTCTTTGAGCATCTCTGGCCCAACTACTGCTATGTCAGCTGGATTATCCCAACTCACTGGAGTGTTGCACTTTCTTCCATAAAGTTCTTCAAATGGGATCATCTTCAACGATGCATGATACCCATTATTGTAGGTGAATTCTACCAAATGCAGGTAGTCTTCCCATCTTGATGGTTTGTCCATCACATACATTCTCAGCATGTCTTCTATTACTCTATTCACCCTCTCTGTCTGTCCATCAGACTCGGGATGATATGTTGTACTAAAATTCAGATTCATTCTGAATCCTTTGAACAGTCCTTTCCAAAAATTCAAGGTGGATTTTGGGTCCCTATCAGACACAATCGTTTTAGGAATTTCGTGCAAGCGTACCACTTCTTTTAAGAAGATATCAGCAACATCTACTACCTTGTGAGTGGTTTTCAGTGGAATAAAATGGGCATATTTTGTAATCTTGTCCACCGTAACCATGATCAAATCATGTTGCTTGCTTGTTCTAGGAAATCCTGTAATAAAATCCATGGTCACCACTTCCCACTTCCACTCAGGAATGGTCAAAGGCTGCAGCAACCCCGCTGGGTGCCTATGCTCAGCCTTAACGTTTTGACACTCCATACATCTGGCGATGTATTCAACGATCTCCCTCTTCATACCCGACCAAAAGTAATGGATTTTCACTGCTGACACAGTCTTCTGATATCCAGGGCATCCAACATAAGTCACATTATGCATTTCTTTTAGAATCACAAGTTTCAATTCTTGGACATTGGGTATATACACTCTGTTTTTATACAGAAGTAATCCATCAGCTTCCAAGGTGTAACTTTCCTTTTTTTGTGGTCTCTCACGCTGTTGTAGATTTTCTACTAAGTCTCTGTACTGCAAATCAACATTTACAGCTTCCAAAATTCTACCCTTGATATCATTCCTATACATGCTAATGGTTGTAGCATGTAATTCATGCACCTTTCTACTGAGTGCATCAACCACCTTGTTTTCCTTTCCCTTGATATGCTTGATATCAAAGTCATATTCACACAGAAACTCCAGCCACCTACTTTGTTTAGCGTTTAAAGTCAGTTGATCAAACAAATATTTCAGACCATCGTGGTCTGTTCTCAATTCAAATCTCCTTCTCATGAGGTAATGTCTCCATTTTTTTAGAGCGTGGACGATTCCTGCCAGCTCCAAATCATGAGTGGCATAATTATTTTCATGCTCTTTCAGCTTCCTAGACTCATAACAGATTACAAATCCATCTTGGCTGAGAAATCCTCCCAAGCCTTCCTTACACGCATCTGTTCACACCACGTAATCCACATTTGGATCTGCAATCCTCAAGATTGGAGCATTGGTTAACAGTTGCTTCAATCACTGGAAATTGTTCTCACACTCTTCAGTCCACTAAAACTTTTTCTCCTTCCTTTGCAAGGAAGTGATAGGATGAACTATCTTTGAGAACCCTGCAATAAATCTTTTGTAATAGCCCACTAGACCTATAAAGGATCTAACTTTTTCCACAGTCCTTGGTGCTGACCATTTTTTAATGGCCTCAACCTTCTCAGGATCCACAACGATCCCTTCTTCTGAAATAATATGCCCCAAGTAATGGATCTGCCTTTGATAAAATGAGCATTTTCTCAATTTGACATACAATTGGTGTTCTCTCAACACTTGTAGCACCAGTCTCAGGTGTTGTTCATGCTCTTCCTCTAACTTGGAATACACCAATATGTCATCCAGGAAGACTATGACAAACTTGTCTAAATAGTCCATGAATAAACCATTCATCAAGCACATAAAAACAATAGGTGCATTTGACAATCCAAACGACACCACTGTGAACTCGTAATGACTGTACCTTGTTCTAAAGGCGATCTTACTGATGTCCTCATCCTTTATTCTTACCTGGTGATATCCTGATCTGAGATCTATCTTCAAAAATATTTTTTCACCCTTCAACTGATCGAAAAGATCATCGATCCTCGACAGAGGATACTTGTTCTTGATAGTTACCTTGTTCAACTACCAGAAATCAATGCACAACCTCAATGTCCCATCCTTCTTCTTCATGAATAGGACTGGGGAACCCCAAGGTGACACGTTGGGGTGAATGTACCCCTTCTTTAGAAGCTCTTCAAGCTACAATTGCAACTCTTTCAGCTCTGGCGTACTCATTCTATAAGGAGCTTTTGACACTGGAACTTCTCCAGGAATCAAATTTATAGAAAAAATGATGTCTCTCTTCGAAGGTAATCCAGGTACCTCCTGAAATATGTCCTTGAACTCTGTGAGTACCTCATGGTATCCAATCTTTGAGACTTCATCTCTGGATGCTTCCTCCACATGGGCTGCAAATAATTGACAACCTTTTCTATAGCACTTCTTCAGCTGCATGGCTGAGATTTCTCTAATATCCACAGCTCTAAGAATACCTTGGAATATTTTCTGATTCCCCTCCTCATCCAGACATGTAAACCTCTTGTTACGACAGTCCAGGAGGGCATGGTGCTGGTCCAACTAGTCCATTCCAATTAAACAGTCATAAGAGCCTAAAGGTAGAATATTCAATTCATCCTTCGTGCTCACTCCTTTCATGTCCACAGGACAAGACTTCACCAACTCAATGAATTTCATCTTGGTTCCTGTAGCCAACTGTACTAACCAAGACTTTTCATGTTTGATTCTCGATAAATGAAAAAATTCCACTACCCTAGGATCTACATAACTATGGCTAGCCCCTGAATCGATTAAAATAATGAATGGTCGGTTGTTAATCATACCTTCTACTTCAATCATGTGTCATTGAAATTCAACTTGCTTGTTGTCTAGGGCTGCGTAGATCCTTGGCATTCTACTGTCCATATCCTCCACTGTTTCATCTTGCTGAACATTGTGGACGATTCTCGCTTTATCTTTTCTGTGGGGGCAGTCTTTGTACCTATGGTTTCCTTTACAACCCCAACACTCCATAGGGGGAAATTTTGGCATTTTCTCACCCACTTCAGCCTTCCTAGGCTCTCTAAAGGATGGTTGTCCCTAAGGACTAGTTTTGAAAAAGGGAGGCTTGTTTCCCTTCAGCCTCTTCTCTTTCCTGAACTTCTTTTGATCATCCCAAGCCTTCCGAAAAGTAGGCCTTTCTCTTTGTTGTTCATACAAGAATTTTTCCCTTCTTATTGTTTCTTCTATAGTCTTGGGATCATCATACTGGATCTTGTCACTAATGGAAGGTGGCAGTCCACTCAAATATCTTTGAATCTTGACAGCCTCATCTTTGATGAATGGAACATACTTCAGTAGTTCCAAAAACCTTCATTCGTATATATCAATTTTCATGCTGCCTATCTTGAGTTCGAAGAACCCCTTCGTCTTTCTGTCATAGTATCTTTTAGTCAGGTATTTCTTCTTGAAATACCCCTTGAACTCCTCCCAAGTGACATCTTTCTCTCTGATGCGCTGCGACTACACAAACTGATCCCACCACATGGATGATTTTCCTTTCAATTGATACATTGCAATTCTTCCTTCTGCATGAGCGGAATAATTCTGCAGTTGGAAATATTTCCTCATGCCAAACAACCAGGTTTCAGCATATTCCTCATTCTTATGTTCTCCATCAAACGTTGTAGGCTTGATCTTGTTCATCTCTCCCTTTAATTCATCCACTCCAGATATTCAGTGTTTTCTGGTAGGGGACATGCTTGAACTACTTTGTGCTTCCCTACTGGAATTCTTTGGGGAGTGACGATGATGTCTTCTACCACTCCTCGATCTTATTTTTCTCTCATGGGTCCTGCGAGTCCCTGTTTTTCTTGTGTCACTCTCCTTTTTTTCTTGTGTCACTCTCCTTTTCCAATTTCCTTTCTATTCTTTCCAGGCTCTTCAACATATTTAAGTTGAATTCACCCTGCATATCCCTGACTTTCATGAGTTTTCGGCTATCAGCTCGGTGAGCCTGGGCATCTCTCTGTAATCCTTCAATGATTTTCATTATATGTCCTTCCTTATCCAATTCTCTTTCGTGCCCATTAGAGTTTGATCCTTCGATTCCCAAGTTGACATCCCTTCCTACCCTTTCATCCTCTGTTTCAGAGGCAATCTGCACCTCTTCCATTTCTATACTCGTTTTTCCTGACACTCGTTGAAATCTGCAAAGACACAATGTGAAATCAATCGGATTTTGTCAGGCCTTATCCCTTAATAAAAACCACAACAGTCATTAACAAACGTGAATAAGAAAAATGTTTCGAATCCACTAAGTTTTCTGAGCTCTATTTGGCTCTACAAATTTCGGGACTTCTGGTTTCGGGGTCTCGGTCCATGAGACTCTCATACTCACTTTCGGGTTTCGAGGTTTTGGTCCACGAGGATCCAACAGTTAAATCCTCGATAGTTCTTATGTCCTTCGAAAATTTCAGGATTTTGGAACTTCGGTGTTTCCGACTTCGGGGTTTCTGGTCCCTGGAGGTTCTCGCTCTCGCTTCCCTCTTCAACTCCCAACTCCGAAACTTCCAATCTCTCTTCCCCTGGGCCCACAACACAGATGTCACCAATCCCAGTAGGGATTTTAGGAATCAGGATTTTGGGACTCGGCACTTCGGGTTTTAAGGTCTTTAATACCCGAGAGTTCACGATGCAATGACTCCCAACCCCATGTCACTCCAACTCTCAAATTCCGAAATTCCGATTTACTTTACTCTCTGGGCCCACAGCACAGCTGTCGCCCCTAACCACGGTGGCTCATGGTACATTCGTGAGGGTCCATGTCACCTTCAGGGATGTCATCGGGTCCCACAATTTTCACTTGTTTTCTCGACTCACTAGCATGTGGTACACACCCATTTGTCCATGTCCATTCCAAGGCAATCCAACGGTTAGACTTCTCTCAGATCTACGTCGTAGATATTTCTGGCATTTCGGGGTTTCGGGCATCGGGAGTTTGTGCATCTCCACCTATCGAACTTTCGTTTTCCGAAATCGCGAAATTACGGTCTACTCTTCCACTTGATCAAACGGTCAAGCTCCTCTCTTACGATCTACGGTGTAGATCGTTTCAGAATTTTGGGTTTTTCTATTTTGCTACTTGTGAAAACAAGGTTCTTCCCCTTTGGTTTGTTGGGTGCCGAAAACGTCGTCTGACAGCCACGTGCCCCCCCCAATGGAAGGTCCCAACGAATTCAAGATTTCGCATATCGTGATTTCCATATTCCTGTGCAACTCGAAAAGGTTTTTAAACCTTGCGCATGTTTTCTAGATCTGATGATCACGAGGATTCTCCTTTTCTCCAAACAGATCCTACGGCTCCAACACTTATGGTGTGGAGTCCTCTCTCCCTGTGGCTAGATTCCACCCCGGTTGCGGTTTCATAACACCGCTACACCTCCTAAGCTTTGTAATACGGTCAAGTAACTCCCTAACACTCAGGAGCATTCAAAGGTCCGAAATTGGTCCTTTAGATACAATTTCTCCTCAAACCCTCAGTCCAAATACCACTCAACTAGCCCATCTAGGCTCAGTGTCGAAACCTTGGCTCTGATACCAAACTGTAACACTCTTTCATACTGTAACGCTCTACTACCAAACTGTAACGCCCCCATTCCGGGCCGGGCAGGCGCTACTTTGTGGAATAACAATCCCATACTTAATTCTATATATAAGACATGCATTTAAGAAAATAAAACACATTTAAACTCAGATTTACCATAAGAATTATTGTTATTATAAATAATCAATGGCTTTAACATTAAATCGTTTTCACAACAGAATACATGATAAATATAATACACAGACATGCAGAAAAGTAATTAAAACATTATCTGGTACTTATCTTTGAAATGGTGGTAATTCCCCCAACCAGGTGCAGGCCTTCCACGAACCTCCCATCCTTAGACCACACTGCTCATCAAGCTCAGCAGTGGGTCACCCCTGAGCTAGGACTAAGCTCAACCCTCAAGGCAAGGAATCCTAGGCTAGGTTGAGGTTACATGGAAAACACATAGTCACAAGGAAGGAATTCTCTCCTAGGAACCACTTATGCCCACTGCCCACAGACTCTCCTTCCCCACATGCATGTTCCACCCCAGGCGTATACACCTTCTTTTTCACCTAGACAGTCCTTCGGTTGCTAACCTCTCTTGCCTTGGGTTTCAGCAACAGACCGGACCAGAAGTCTCCGAGCTCTGTGGAAACTACAGGGTTCCTTCTAGGAGTTCTCTCCTTCCTCTGTGCACTCTCTCACTTGGAGAGAGTCGCTCACAGGACCACCAACCTGTTCTTCCAACTTCAACCACCTCTCTCGCCTGGAGAGAGTGTTGTACAAACTGGCCAACAAACCACACAGGTTCAAACACCACACGTCCACCATAATAAACGGGAATCGAGACACGAACAACCCAGGGAATCTACAGATAGGTACGACAACATAACCATGCTTAGCAAGGATGGGACACTCTCATTTTATCAATCTGGTAACATGGGATAGACTCACACTCTAGATTCCCAAGGATGCGTGATGAGTTGTCCATGTAGGGGTCGATTCAGACTCCACGATTTAGAACAAAGAAGGGGTGTACCGGATTTCCAGAACAACCACATACCTTTTTTTTTTTTTTTCCAAAATCAACACAGGCTTCTAGTTCAGGGGATGTACGGTTCAGAAGATGCACGAGGTCTCCTATAGAGGTCGAATCGGTTCACACTCAGACGATAGGGTAGAATGGAGGAGGAACCTACCATGACTCATCTCAGCCGTTTTATTTGCATGGGCTTGGGTTGACACTTGTCACCGGTGAAGCTGCATGCTTCCATCAACATGCATTCCTCCCACCATTTGGAAGTCACATGTCATTCCAAAATAACTTAGGATAAAAACATATTACTCACATGGTCTTTTGGAATAATATTAAAATATTATTCCCAAGACTTGTGCCCTTAGGTTTAGCCCCTAGGTTCCACACTTAGCCCCCTTTTCCCACCTTCCAACCCCTAATCCCTTGCCCACTCTGTGGAAGCTTATTCCCCCATCACTGATTCATCGTGGTCGGTCTGCACATGGCGGTGTTTATATTTTATTAATGTTCTACATTGATACATGTACAAGATCAGGCTCTTGGACCTCAACCCTTAGGCTCTCTGGCCTAACAATCACATAAGCCCACCAACTTATATAAAATTGGCTCACGAGCCTATAAAACATTTTTACAAGTCATTTCATAAACAAGATTTACAACTGGGCTCAGCTTTTGGGACATTACATCTATGACACACTAACCAACTCTAGGGTTTCTACCGATGAGGTAAATCATCATTCTAGATTGTATACTTTTTCTGAATTCATTGAACCTGATTTTGATTTACTGCTTAGTCATTCAGATGAAAGTAGTAGGATATGGAACGAAAGGTTTGGACATTTGAATTTCAGATACATGCAACATCTTAGCAAGAAAATATTGTTTTATGGTCTACCAAACATCCATTTCTCCGAGGGATGTGTTCTCGGAAAAAACCCTCAAGATAAATTCGACAAAGGAAAGTCTCAGAGAGCCTCTGCACCTTTAGATCTAATCCAAAGTGACCTCATGGGTCCTTTTCCGCATCCATCGATTAGAAAAGAGAGGTTTGTTCTCAATTTTTTTGATGATTTCTCACGTTTGACATGGATCTACTTTCTTGGGAAAAAATCCGAGGTCTTTCAACACCTCAAAGATTTCAAAGCCCTGGTTGAGACACAGTCCAAAAAGAAGATCAAATTCCTCTGAACTGATAATGGGGGAGAGTATGTAAATCATGAGATCCATAATCTTTTCCATGAGGCATGGATTCGGTTGCAACACATAGTTCCATATACTCCACAGCAAAAAAAGGTTGTTGAGTGGAAAAATAGATCTCTAAAGGAGATGGCATATTGCATGATGCATGAAAAGTCACTACCACAGATACTATGGGACAAATCACTTAATTGTGCAACATATATCCAAAACAGATCTCCTCATAGATCTTTCAAGGATAAGACCCTCTATGGGGCTTGGACTGGCCTCAAACCGAAAATGACCGACTTTCGCATTTTTGGTTCACATGCATGGGCCTAGATTCCCTCTGAAAAGAGGAAGGCACTTGATCCATAGAGAACTGAGTGTATTTTTGTTGGATACCGCGACGGTGTGAAGGGATATAGGCTTATTGATCTTTCCTCAGACCAAATCATCATTCAACGTAGTGTCCAATTCGAGGAAAGTGTCTTGAATGTACCTCAATAGCCACATACAAATACCTTCATCTTTCCACCTGTTAGAGATGATGAGCATGCACATGTTGACTCTTCTTCAGACAAGATTTCTTATTCATAGGACTCAGATGATTCAAATTCAAATTTAGTATAGTCAGATTCATAGTCAAAGAATCCATATGTAGTTGCAAAGCCAGAGCAGAGGCCCAAGTGGGCACAAACTACTCTTCAGGATGCAGGGGATCTCGTTGGTGATCCAGCCGATACTAGAAGGAATCGATCTAATTTCGAGGAGCCTCTTGTTTCACTCACTTCCACTAAACAATTTCCCTCCAGACACATTTTCTTGGTTCAATCTTCAGATCCACATCCTTATAGAGAGGCTGCTAGAAATCCATTTTGGGAATCTTCCATCCAGGAGGAGTACAACTCCCTCCTCAAGAACCAGACTTGGGATCTGGTTCCCCTTCCTTCTGGGAGGAAACTGATCATATGCAGATGGGTCTATAGGACCAAGAGAACAGTGGATGAATAGACTAGAAGATACCAATCCAGGCTTGTTTCCAAAGGCTTTCAGTAGGTTCATGGTATTGACTATGATGAGACCTTCGCTCCAGTAGAGAAGATGGATTCCATATGATTATCACTTGCCATTGCGGAAACCAAGGGATGGGAAGTCCATAATATGGACGTGAAGAATGCATTTCTTCATGGTGATCTCTATGAGGAAATATACATGGATAAGCCCCAGGGATTTATGCAGGACTCATCTTTGGTTCGTCAACTGAAGAAGTCCCTTTATGGCCTCAAATAGGCTTTGAGGGAATGATATGCCAAGAAGGAATCCTACTTGTTTTCACAGAACTTTGTATGTTATAAATCACACCCGAATATCTACATGTTGAGGACGGTTGACTCAATTCTACTCTTAGTTCTATATGTTGATGATTTTTTTATCATTGGTTTCTCGAATTTAGCGATTGTTGTAGTCAAGAGGATTCTAAATTATAGGTTTTTGATGACAGACATGGGTCCTCTAGACTTATTCCTTGGACTCGAGATCAGTCAGGATGCATCAGGTATCGAATTGTCTTAGGCCAAGTATGCACAAGATCTCCTTGAAAGATTTCACATGACAGACTGCAAGTCTGCTCCGACTCCTTTCCTATCAGAAGTCAAAATTGAGGATGGTGGGGAGACTCCATTGGTTGACAACACACTGTATAGATAGCTAGTGGGGAGCTTGTTGTATCTCACACACTCCAGACCAAAACTCTCCTATGTAGTTGGCACAGTTTCCAGGTTCATGCAGGAGCTGCATGAGCTACATTGGAAGGATACAAAGTGTATCCTTCGATACGTATAGGGCACCGTCAGCTTTGGGATTCATTATGCAGCAGACTCTACATTAGATCTCATTGGGTTTACTTATTCTGACTGGGCTATAAATAACATTGATCGCAAGTCCACATCTGGTTACTCGATCAATATTGGTTCCAGGCCTATCTGTTGGTCGAGCAAGAAGCAAGTTTCCATTGCTCTATCTTCAGTCGAGGTAGACAATAGAGGGGTAGTTAACATAACCATTCAGTCTATTTGGCTACAACATTTTCTCATTGAGTTGGGAATTCAATTTCATCGATCGATTGTCATATTTTGTGACAACCAAAGCACTTTGAAGTTATGCAAAGATCCAGTTCAAAGGCAGTGGATGAAGAACATCTCGATCCACATGCACTACATATGGGACTTATTACATGAGTGGATCCTCGACCTACAGTTATGTCCTTCAATAGAATAGACGACATACATCTTCACCAAGACCTTCACTAAGAAGAATTTTTATTATCTGTGAATTCGTCTTGGAGTGAAGGACACAATTGCCTATAAACTGTAGTTATTCATTTTACATAC
>SNQJ01S0140265.1:0-17451 GCA_010110895.2 Picea sitchensis | reverse complement strand
GACAAGCTCAGGAAGTGCTTCCTTCCATTCTATATCTCTAGATAAAAAAAGGGAGTCGATGCTCATTTGGATATGCCCCCACTTTCTCCTTTCTCTGTAAAATTATTTTTCTACAGTATTTCTCCCATATGTAGATTTTAACCTTGTACAATATTTATTGCAAACCGATTTTCAGTAAAAGAACAGAAAATATACAATGGCAAATACAAACATTACACAAAGATTTTTCCCCTAGAAACCCAAACTGGGAAAACCAACATATTCTATATTCAGTCATCATGATACATTGTTTACAATACAATATACATATAGGATCCAGCAACATCCAAAACCCTAATCCAATGACATGGATTAGTCAAAAACCCTAATTCCTTAACTGGAAATAGAAAACCATCAGCAAAAAACCATGTGCCGAAAAACCACCTAAATATGTGACATGTTTCTCGAGGCATTAAAAAAAATTCGGGGGCGTGCCCAGCGCAATGCAGACACTACTACTCGTGCAAATAATATAACACATACCCAACACCATAATCATGTGAACTTAAATATGCTCAAAAATCTCCCCTCTCTCCCCTATGCTCTGGAAAACCCTCCACCTTTCTCCCCTGACCCTCCCCTTTCCTGTCTATCTTTTTCCCAATCCCCAACCCATCCCAGGCTTCCTCCCCTTTCCCAAATTCAATACTCCTCTCTTCTATCAGATGAAGAAACCTTTTTCTACCATTTTAGGTTTCGTTCGATAACATCTTTAGGTTGTTCAGATCCCCCTCTGCCAGTTCCAGGTTTAAAGCCAACTCTGGGTCCTAACTTAAAAGGGAGGGGTAGAAAATCCTTTCTCTCCAAAGAACAATCTTGAGTGGCCATTTATGTGGTGGATGGTAGAAAACTCTCTATCAATGGTGAACTTAGAGAAATTCCATCCCTAGAAGGGGTTTCCAAATGAAATTTATATCCTTAAATTATCGGTGGTTAGCGAGCCCCTAAAAGCATCTCACCCTCCAAAGGTTGTTGTAGCTTTCACATCCTGATGTTGTTTTGTTAAAATAAACCCCTGGGGAAGTTGCAGTGGTTGGTTTGTTGTTATAAAGGATTCTAAAGGGTTGATCTTTCTTTGGTTTGGATGCTTTTGGCTGCTCAAGAGGTCTGGCAATGGGATGGAACCCAAAATACATCAAGATCTAAAACTCTTGGGGTTTCAACTCAAGACAAGGGATGTCTATTTTTTTTGAAGAGTTGGGGAAATTTTTTACAATATTAAACATTTATGGTCCCACTCAAGACCATCCCAAGTATCGTAACTCCCTCCTAGAAAAATATTTTCTGAAAGATACTTTTCTCATCTTGGAAGCGAACTAAATTTATCCATATAAGCGGTTGAATATTGGGGACAGAGGGTCCAAGACGATTCCATTTCCGATTTCTTTGTGCATAAGTTGGGGGAAGCAGTGATAATTGATATTGTGCCTATAAGGCTCAGGCCCGCCCGAAGAACTAAGAGACTGGGAGAATATCACATAGCAAAAAGACTAGATCATTTTTTGATCTCAAGCTTGTTGGTGGAAGAGTCATTTCTCTTCAAAAAATGGGTTGGTTCAGGAGGGGAGTCGAACCATTATCCAATATTTTTTGAAATAGCAAGAGCCTCCAAAAAACCAGCAAGCCATTTCAAATTTAATTATGCCTGGTTAAAAGAAGAAAGTTTTATAAAACTAGTAAAGGAAGTCTGGACTCCTATTGGGAAAACAAAGAGGGCAGTTGTTCAATTTGCAAGGAATTTAAAAGCTTTAAAAACTACTACAAAAGCTTGGGATAAAAGGAAAAAGTAGCAGTTATAACATGACATAATCCACATAGAAGTTTCTCTTCAATCTCTTTATGACTCTTACAAAGGAGAGTTTTCCACTATAAAACAAAAAGAGACCCTATTATCTTTGGAAACGAACAGAAGAGAGCTTCTACAAGCTAGGGAATAATAATGGAGACAAAAGATTAGAGCCCTTTGGTTGCATAGAGGGGATGAGAATACAACATTTTTCCAAGCTTATGCAAAAGGTAGGAAACTGGAAAACATAATTTGGGGAATAAAGGATCATTCGGGCATATCACTCTCCTCTTTCAAAGACATGGCTCGGTTGTGATCCAATCACTTCAAATATTTGTATTCAACAGATAGAAGAGTGACCATGGATGTTGTTTTACAGATGGCACTACACTTTCCTCGTTTCATCGAAGAGGAGGATAATGTAGATCTCATGGAATAAGTATTTGAAGCAGAATTAAAAGAAGTTCTTCATAGTTTCCAAAAAGATAAAATCTCGGGACCAGATGGATGGTCTATAGATTTCTTTGCAGGTATTTATGATCTAATAAGTCTGGATATCCTCAAAGCTATAGAAGAATCAAGATTCAATGGTTTTATCCACCCTCCATTTAATGCTACCTTTATCGCTTTAATACCAAATCAGGATGCCCCTGAAATCTTGGATGAATACAGACCCATTTCTCCATGCAATTGTATCTATAAAATAATTGCAAAAATCATCAGCAAAAGAATAAAATGCATACTCTCAAAATCTATCTTCCAAGAACAATTCGGTTTTCTAGAGGGAAGACAGATCCATGAAGAAATTGGTGTATCCCAAGAATCCCTGTACATCATAAAGATTCGGAAGCAAAAATGAGCAGTGCTAAAGATTTATCTCTGCAAGGCCTATGACCGTGTTAGTTGGCTCTTCTTAAGAATGCTACTCAATCATTTGGGATTTGGCCTCCCTTTTATAAATTGGGTCATGATTTGCATCACTTCGGTCTCTTTTGTAGTTCTCATAAATGGAGCGGCTTCACCTTTTTTATTGCAGAAAGAGGACTTCGGCAGGGATGCCCCCTATCCCCGCTCCTTTTTCTTATGGTGGAAGAAGGTCTCAACAGGTATTTATCTGAAGAAAAAAATAGCAGAACATTCATCGGTATTCCTCTTACTAATTTATCCCCCTCACTTAATTTTTTTTAATTGATGATGTACTAATCTTATGTAGCAGTTTAGGGGGAGATGCAGAAAAATTGATCTCCATACTAGATATATTTAGTAGGGATACTAGCATGCAAATAAATAGCTCAAAATCCACCCTCTCTACCCATATTATGGACCCAGAAAAATTTATTTTTTACAAAGGTCTTTTTCCATTTGTGGAAAATCCTCTTGATGAAGGACTAAAGTACAGGGCTTTCACCTAAAGCCAAATTTCTACACAAAATCATATTGGAATTGGTTGTTAGCGAAGCTCGAAAAAAGGCTAAAACATTGGAGTTTTAGGTGGTTTTCCAGAGTGTTTAGGTTGATCCTTGTAAAATATGTCCTAGAGGAGATTCCAATCTATTGGCTATCTATGGCCCAGATACAAAAAGGTACTCTGGAAAAAATAAGGAAATTATACTTGAAATTTCTTTGGGAGGTCAGAAGGAGAGTTTTGTGATGCCTTGGATTAAACGAGATTCTCTATTCCTGCCAAAGTTGTTGGGGGGATGGGGTTTAAATAATATCCATAGTTTCTCCACTACTCTCACTTCCAAGACAGAGTGGATACTAATCTTTGTTGGCGCAAGTTTGATCAGACCAGGGTCCTTCTCAGGTTACCAACAAAATGCACCAAGTAGTCTAGAGCACTGACATTTTCATATCCTCCGAAGAGAAGAAGTCTCACCTGAAGCATTGTTGAGACAAATAGATAGGGAAGGGTAAGGAAAATACTTAGGAGGGTTCACAGAACCTTCAGGACTCATCCTGATCTTGTGCAAGACATCTACCTATCGAATATATCTAAATCTTATGTGTGCAAGAATCAAACCTATTTATGTTGCAGAAAATCATTTAAACACAGAACCATCATGAGGAACTTATAAACCATAAATAAGTACTGTAATGCATGAGTAAAACACAAGAAGACATAGCCTAATTTCGAAAATTTAGATCCTTCCTTATATTATCTTTGAAATCTTCCTTCAATTACAATCTCAGAACCATAGAGTAGTGCTCTATTACAGACTCTTGGCTCTGGACTCATGTCACAGATCTCCAACCCTCAAAAGGCATACAGATTACATTACAGACTCGGGCCTTTTCTTAACTCATCTGATAACAACCCTGTAGAGAGGGAAATATCGTACAATAATACCATCCGAATGACTCGACACCGAATGCACAAATAAACCAACAACCCTTTACAATTTGTGTTCATCCCTATATATAAGCTAGGTTGTGTCTTATGTCTCGGCTTGCACGCTTTCTTGTTCTGTTGTAACTTCTTTTGCTTAGCTGGCGTTGTGTTGTTCTTTTCCCAACTGATTTATGTTGTACTTTCTTTATCTGATGTTCATCTTCTTTTGAAGCTTTTGCAACTCATACTCAGTCAAAAATTGTGTGATTCCTTATCCCAAAAATGAAGGGCCCAACAGGCTCCGATCACAACCCTTGACTTACCCTTGAGTCAAGTGCTCGGTTCTTTCACAGCTTCTAGGAGCGACTGTTTTTTTCCCTTGTCCTCCTTTTCTTCTTCCTTTGGCTCTTTTGTTTGTGCTTTCTCTTATTTTGCCTCTTCAAATGAAGGGCCCAACTCTGGGACCAACTCCAAGGCCTGCTCCCTCACTCCTTGAAAGTTTCCAACCTTATCCTACCACTTCCTGGCAAGGAGTGATGCCTCTGCAACAAATTGTTGGGTCACATTTGTACTACACCCCTTTGTCTTGGATGTGACCAACGCGTTCCACTTGGAAAAATTTGTTGCGTAAACTTGATGCATATGCATGTACACTGTTTGAATGATAGGTCGAAATTCGTGCAGCTCTTTCTTTGCTACGGACTATGCCTCAAAGAGGGCATTCAGTGCATTGTCCTCCTGTTGGATCTGGTCAAAAAAAAATTGTTGCTCCAGCGGATCCATTGTGGCCACAACTTTGTCATTCAGCACCTAGATCTTGGTGTGCACATCCTCCAAGACCTAGTTTCATTTAGAGATGATGCCCATCCAATCATTGACTTCCCTGAAAATATTTGTGCATTTCGTTGTGTACTTGTGTAGTGCTTCTCGAGTATTGTTGTCTTCTACCATATTTTACATCTTCTCCTGCATCTTCTAAGGTTGTTTCTCTGCTTCTTGTTGAGTCCCTCACAACTACACTTCCATATTCTTTGCGCGAGTGGCGAGTTGTGTCCATGCTCCTTAGAGAAGCTCAATTTGATGCTCTGGCTCACCTGCATCGCTGGCTACAGGAAGTTGGGGTGCAGCCTTGCAAATCTTCAGCCAGGCTTCAACAAGACTTTCTTGCACTCTTTCCAGTATGTTCTCAACCTGGACCTTATCCTATTCTTCTTGCTATCTTGATTCTTGCGCAAGGAATGCTTCCTCTCTTGCAACCTAGGCAGACCTCTCATCCTATTGGAACCTTTTCTCCAGTTGATCAATTGATTCTCTAATCAATCCAAATAAGTGCATCGTTGGCCACTGTCCAAGGTCAGCGGATGAAGGGGTTGCATCTCTGGGTGCTCGTTTCTGCAGTTGAATGCTCCGAGCGGGTCTCTACCTCCTCCTCTGTTGATGGTCCTGGCGCGATCCTCAACCTTAGCATTGAGGGCAAGAGATTCAGAACCTCTATTATGGCTATGCATAGTTTCATCAGCTTTGTGCATTGTTGAGGGTTCTGTAGAACCTGCTCCATCTATTCTCGTGTGTATGTCGTGCTCTACCTAGGTGTTGGTAATGGTTCCTTCTGAACTTCTAGTATCTCTTGCTTGTTTCTTGAGTCTACTTCTTGCGTTGTGATTTCTTGGGAACCCTCAACCTTGGCCGGTGAGGGGATGTGCTGTTTTTTTGGGATTGCAGCTCCTCCACAGTTTGGGTGTCCTTTTATTGCATAGAAGGCACAGTCTGTTGGTCTTGGATGTTTGGGTTTGGGCCAGTCAGATGTAGGCTCTGTTCTAGTACTTAGAGTTTTGGACCAAAATATTTTGGTCTCGGATTAGGCAACTCCTGGGTTGTTTCTGGGATTTCAAGCTCCACTTACTCTGGTCGATCGAGTTGCATCAACTCTGGGTTTGTGGTTTGGGGTGGACAGGTGGTTTCTAGGGGTGGAAACTGGCATTGTGGTGATGAGGGAGGGTGCTCAGTGATGATGGTGGATGGAAAGGTTGCAGACTTAGGTTCATCCCGAATATGGATGATGGGGCATGCTCTAACCATTTCCCAGGTGCAGGGGACGATTGATACAATGGATTGGGGGTTCAGAGGTTTATTCGGGGAAACTCCAGGTCTGAGCTTTGTCACCGATGGTTCATTAACGAACATAGCACTTAGGATCTTGTTGAGGTCCTCACCTGTCAACATGGCTTTATCTGGTAGCGGATGGAATACCGACAACGTTCTTTTCTTACACTCCAATGGTTGCATCTCATCTTCCTCCTCAGAGTTTGATTGTGACAGAGCTTCTTTCTTCTGCAGCTCTGAGCATGAGCTCAGTCCTACCCTTGCTTATTTATCTTTCTTCTTCAGCAGCTCTGCAGGTAGAATATAGTGCATCCCCAACTTACGTGGGTTGCATTTAACTCCTGGCCATGACATTACTTCTTTTTCGAAGGCCTCCTCGTCCATGTAGAACAAAAACATTCTTGAATGGAAGTCTTCCCTGCTAACATTCCTCAACCATACAAACATATAATGTTGGTTCATGCTAAAGGCAATGTTCCTTGTGTTGCAGTTGAGGAACTCCTATGGAATACACAGCCTCTGTGTTGTGTCTATCAAGCCATTATACCRCTTAGAAAACGTTGCGGTGTTGAATGCTACATTCTCTGAATCCATCCTGGACTGCCAGGGCTYGAACATCTTCGCCATGCGCCCCTGGTCTGGTAGCGTCAGTGTCGTTCCCATAGGTGGCTTCCACTTGAACATTGTGAATTCCATMAAAAAMTATATGTAGGTGAAGGTTCATCCCTTCTCCTGTGCTTCCTCACATGACACTAGTAGTTCCTCCAACATGTAATTACACTAGTTGAACACAGCTTCGTTGGCACAAAATTTTGTTACTAACAATGCATCTAGCGTGCATTCACCTTTGTAATATGATATCATAACCTTGTTGGCTATGATGTAACAGTCAGTCTTGACTGTCTCTGGTAGTATGGGTTCGATTACTATTGTGCGTCCCCCCCCACTTTGTGTTGAACCTCTCGTAGAGGTTGGGCTCTCCTTTCTTTTTGTCGTGCTTACCAGGACCCTGGAATCCTTACATCTTCTCCTTCGAAGGATAGTCCAGTAAGTTGATGGATGTCTTCAGCATGAATTGGATACCACCTATCCAACCTGAGACTTTGGTCATGCGCCCTGTTGATCAGAAATTTAGCTCACCACACAACCTCACTAGTGGTACCAAATATTGGTAGGTCTTTGAGGTTCATGATGGTCGAGTTGAATAAGTTGAAAAGTTCTAGTTTTGGCACGAATTGCATGCCTCCCAAATCGTCTGGAGCCATCTCCCAGAAGATGTCTATGTTCATTTGGGGGAACAAAAATGGATCTGTTAGGTCAATATCGAGGAGCTTGACCTGCTCCACCTTCCCTTTTAGATCACCCACGACCTCAACTCAGGGGTCGCAAGGCTCGTCTGGTACTGCATCCTTAGACATGGCACTTCGGCTTCCTGTGGCCCTCAGCATTGTGGATTCTCAGTTATCACAACCTCTGCGATGATCTATGGACTAGGGTAATGACTACGGATTTCACAATTGCTCAAGCTCGCTCGCTCTATAGAATTCGAAAATTGATACGTTCTTTGAAAACGATGCATTCTTCGATGAGTTCTCTGAGTCTTATACTTGGCTTAGCAGGCAAGTTTAGCAATAATTGTTGTTCATCATGACCATATGGACACAACTCGGATCTAAGTTGTCCGACGGGATGGGTTAACGGGGTAAATCCTATCATCCGATCGTGGCCTTTACTTGTACGCATTGGGTAGGGACATGGCTGGTTTCAGACTGTTTCGTTTGATGGGTGGGAATCTAGGAACGAATTCCAATGGCATATTTTCTTATCATGGCTTTATGGATTAACTGAATTTATACAGGGTACCGTAATGGCAATAAAGGTTGTGACTAGACTGTGTTCGTGTGGCACATGGACTCAGATCATATTCAGATTTGTTCACCCTCCGACCACAAAGGGGGTCCCTGTCATATTAATGATTGTCATTAATGGTTTCTTTTACGCTTTTGATCCTGTGTTGTTGAGTCATTAGTTCTATATCAAACAACACTTAAACAAAAAAATGAACTATGTGTCACAACACAACACTACTCATATCAACTTTATTGACTGAATTTTCAAAAATTTCAGAAAACTCAAATCTAACTATTATGCATGCTCCTTCGGACTAGAGAAACAAACGTTTTTTCTCAGTTTTGAAACATATAGGGTTTCAAGTGAGCGCCATTCACCCATCCTGGTCGCAGCATACAATTCAGTTGCGTGAGTTTGTCTGCCCCTGAGGGTGAGATCTTCTCAATTATAAATGGTCCCAACCAATGCATGCACAACTTGCTAGGATGCTTTTGGTACTGATTATCGTAGATTAGAACCTTGTCTCCTTGAGTAAATACCTTATTCTTAATATGCATGTCATGCCAAGATTTTTGTCTTTCTTTTTCAACTGACTGATGGAATTCTGCTAGAAATCTGGTATCCTCAAGTTCTTGTAGCTCCATAAGTCTTTGCGCAACTTATTCCTCCTCCTGCATATGTGTGATTTGTGCAATGTACAAACTTGTAGTGATGAATTCTGCAGGCACCACTGCCTCATCCCCATAAACTAGTTGGAATTGTGTGTACTTGTGGAGTTTCTTTGTGGTTGTTCTGTAAGCCCACAATATTGTTGGAACTATGTCATCCCAGTCTTCCCGATTTGCACAACAGACTTTTGTCAACCCTTTCTCCATGATCTTGTTGAAGGATTCTACTATTCCAATGGCATGCGAGTGGTAGGGGATTCTTTTGTGATGCTGGATCAGAAACTTTGTTGTAATCTTTGATATAGTGCTACTAATGAAATGGGCTCTCTGATCACTRGTTAGGCTCCTCGGACATCCAAATCAAGTGATAATATTCTAAAAAATGAACCTAGCAGCAGTATCAGTCRAACAGTTYTGAGYCGATGTTGCTTTAGCCCAACGCATAAGGTAGTCAGTTGTGTTGATGATGTATCTATCCTTTGAATGCTTAGTTGTGGGGTTGATTGGTCCAATGAAGTCAACTACCCGTTTCTCAAATTACTATAGGGATCGAACTGGTTGAAGTGGTAATTCATATCGTCGTGATGGCTTACCCGCTCTTTGACAAACATCACATGATCTAGCATATACCTTTGCATCCTTGAAGAGAGTTTCCCACTAAATTCTAACTTGTATAAATTTGTGTGCAGTGGCCTTTCCTCCTACATGACCTCCCGCAACTTCGTTGTGGAATTCCCAGAGTATATCCTGTCTTTCATGATCCAAGACACATCTTTTGAGGATATTATCTAGCCCCATTTCATACAATTGTCCCGCAATCAACTGGTATTTCGTTGCTCTAACAACCATGTGGCGTTTCTCGGTTGCAGAATATGTTTCTGGGCAGGCCCCTGTACTTAAGAAGATTGTTATGTCCTCCAGGTATTATGGTATGGCCTCAACCCGGAACAAGTATTCATCTGGGAGTTGATCGTCTGTTTCTCTGACACTTTCCCCTGACTCTAATCTGGATAGGTGATCAGGTCCTACATTGCATCTTCCCAATTTAACAATAACTTCAAAATAAAATTCCTGAAATAACAACAATCATCTAAAAATTATTCCTTCCAACACAGGTTTATTAACTAGATATTTCAATGCAGAATGATCAGTAAAGAACTTAAAATGAGAACCTAACAAATAATTTCTAAATTTATGCAAAGCATAAATCATGGCTAAACTCTCCCTTTGTGTCGTTGTGTAGTTTCGCTCTTCTTGTGACAACTTCCGACTCACAAAATAGATAGGATGATCCATGGCTCCATCTCCAGGTTTCACTAAGATAGCTCCTAAGGAAATTCCTGAAGCATCTACATGGACGTGAAATTCATTTTCCCAGTTTGGGAAAATCAAAATTGGTGTTGTGTTGAGCTACTCCTTGAGTGTCTCAAATGATTTATCGCATTATGGATTCCATTGGAACGTTTTGGCCTTTTTCAGTAGGTTTTCCAGAGGTGCAGTAATGTTGGCATACCTTCTTATGAACCTATGATAGTACCCTATGTGTCCCAGTGTGGAGAGAAACTACTTAGCACTCATAGGTGGTGGAATATTCCCAATGCCCACAACTTTTGTTGTGTCTACCAATACTCCTTCTCGGTAGACTATGTGGCCCAACAAATTCCCATGTGGTACACAGAAGATACACTTTCTGATATTCAATGAGATCTGCAATTCTCTGCATCTGTCAAACATTATCCGTAGCATTGCTATATGTTCCTTGAGAAAGTTATATATCGTCCAATCATCCATATAGACTTCTATAAACTTGTGAATGAACTCTCTAAAAGATGCTATTAAAATACTGGAAAAAACTGCAAGGGCGTTCTTTAAGCCAAATGGCATCACATTGTATGCGAAAGATCCCGATTTTTTTATCAATGTGCTCTTCCTTTTGTCCTCTTTGGCGATCCAGAATTGGTGATACCCTGAAAATCCATCTGTGAATGAGTATGCTTCCTTCCCTGCAACCTATTCTAGCACCTCATCAGTAAAAGGTGTTGGGAAAGGGTCATGCACATAGGAAGAGTTAAGTCTTTTGTAGTCTACACAGACCCTAATATCCTCTATTCCTTTCTTGCTTTGAATAACTATTGGGCTGACCCATTATGCTTCTTCCACTGTGAAAATGAGTCTTGCTTCCAACATCTTATATATCTCCTTCTTAACCTTCTATTTTATTCTAGGTTTAAGATGGTATGGTCTATGTCTCATAGGCTTGGATCTTGGTTTCAATTCGATTTTCATTTCTCCCATAACTCCTTTGATTCCCTTTAACTTTGAGAAAGTCTTTGGCAACAAATCCTCATATTCGCGTAGCAAACTCTATTTCTATTGACTAGTTTTCGCATCCCAGTAGTCTCCTACTATAACTATCTTAGGTTTCTATGTGGTCCGTATATTGACTTTGTGCAATTTTAATGGGTGATTGTAAGAACTATTAGTCTGATTGGGTATGGTGTTATGGATTTCTTTGTTCCCTTATGTCTCTTTAATGGCTAGGTTCATCAATTCCTCTAAGTCATCTGGGATTTCTAAGTCTCTGCTAATATTATAGCATTCTATAGGATTCTTGGTTGAGGGCAGGTGAAGGTTAGTCTGAAGTTCTCGACTATGCTTGGCACATACCACTAAGCTTGATTTCTTATTACTATTATCTGTAAAAATAAATTCATTAATATTTTGCAGGACTACTTCCATCTCAGGGTACTTACTTGTAAACGAGAAGTCCTTGCAAAAATGAGCTTCCAGCGTCTTCCAGACGTTGGTTTGTCTTCTAGTTTCCTCGTGTATGAACCAAGATTTCAGGATTGGGCCTAGAGAGTGGGGAAATACCTAAACCCAGAATTGAGGAGGTATTTCCGCAGCTTTCCATCGTGTCATGCACTATTCGATATACACTTTAGGATCATATTCTCCACTAAAAAGTTGCACAAATTGGAAAACTGTCTACATCTATGCTTCCAGTTGCTCCTTGTTTTGAAACCTATACTTGATGTCTTGATTCACATCATCCCAATCTCTGAGTAAGGCTTTATGATTGGCTCACCATCTGGTAGGGGTGTCCTGGAGAGCTATATCCAGTACTGATATTCTTTGGTCCTCCAGTACCATTTCTTCCATCCTGAGAATAAAATTGTTGAGTCCTAAGGTACCATCATATATTGGATGTTCTCTAACTTTGGTCCCAACCCATCTGGTTGCTCTGACAGTTGCGCATATTCTTGAGAATATTTCATACAAACCTTGTTGCCAACTATCAAAAGCCAATTCTGAATCTTGGTTTGCTGACTGTATGCTTCTCCAACTCACTGATCCACCAGCAGTAGGATTTATATAATCGTCTCTTGTTCCTGTTGTTATAGTGTACAACTGATCCAAGTATCCTCCTTCCATATTATTATCTGTTGGTTCTGTATACATGTGTTCTATATATGGATCCAAGGGTTGAACTACCTTGATTCCATCAGCCTCAAAGTTCATGGTGTATTTATTTAAGTCGATTATTGCATAGTTGTCATAGGCCCAATCAATGCCAAGTAGTGCAGGGTAAGGTTCCTTATCCCCCATGATCTCAATAACTTCAAATTTAGCCACTGTCTNGATTCCATCAGCCTCAAAGTTCATGGTGTATTTATTTAAGTCGATTATTGCATAGTTGTCATAGGCCCAATCAATGCCAAGTAGTGCAGGGTAAGGTTCCTTATCCCCCATGATCTCAATAACTTCAAATTTAGCCACTGTCTTTACTCCTACAAGATCTATTTCCACATTCTCCAATCTTCCTATGGGGAAAATACAGTATTGGTTTTCCATTCTTAGCTAAATTGGGTAATATGTCAATCTAGGTTTTCCTAAGGTTTCCCAGGTCTTCTTAGGTAGAATGTTCACATCAGACCCTAGATCCAACATGACATCCATAATCTCAAATTCATCTAACTGGGCTACTAGTCTGAATTCTTTTCCAGTTCGTACTTTTCTTCTCTGCACTCTCTTAGTACTCTTCTCAGGAATATTAGCCCTTATTCCTGCTTCTATGGGTTCTTCATTCCCTAAAACTAGGTATAGCGCATTGCACAACTTCTCTGTTAATTGATCATTCCCGAGGATGTCAGAAAATAATTGAAACCAAAGTTCAAGTAGATTTTGAGGTTTCTCAGATTGTCTCGGTATGACTACAGGGTTTCTAGGTGCAGGAGGTGAAGCAGGGACTTGCACAATCTTAGGGTAAACAATAGGTTGTTGTGTTTTCACTCACATCTCAGGGCTAGGAATATTCTAAAATACTTCTATGGAATCTTTAAATAACAACTTATGTTTTAGAGGGTCATACCTATCTTCTTTAGGTGCTTCTTTCTGGATATGGGGTAGAGTATCAACATCAACTCTTGTCTTCTCTCCTCCTCGAGTAACAATGTTGAGGTTAGGAAATCGTCCCTTAATAACTCTCTTGATTTCTGAACTGATGAGGATAGTTCCTCGTTGTCGTGTCCTATCTTCCCATTTTGCAATTAATTATGGGCAGTGTTCAGTTGCATGCCCATTGGTTCTACAGTGAGAGCACCATGGTCGCCTTGGATGAGGCTAGTCTCTAGCCATGTGACCTTTCTCATCACATTTATAACATCTGCATGGACATCTTCCCCTGGTTCTTCCTCCTCTAAAATATCCTTCAACTCCACCTCCTCGACCTCTTCCTGGTCCCTAAGGGTTTTCATTCACCCTAAATGTTGTTCGGTCCAACTTGTCTACAAGTGCATCCAGCGCTCTACATTGATTGGTAGTATGTGTGGTAGATGTGCAAAATTCACAGTGTATTGTATTTGGTACTGTTGAATATTTTTTCATAATGGGGCATTGTCTTGGCCCATGCCCATAGATTCATAAAATCTCACAATACTCCACTGCTAGTGTTTCTTCGCTCCCTGGAAAAGCATGATAAGGGGTGGGGTTATGGATTGGTAAGTTCGTAGACACTTGCACAACTCCTCCTGTGGGTCCTAGTGGAGGCCCCATCGAATTCTGAGGAGGTCCCATTCCCCTCATTCGTGGGCATTCATTCACCAGATGTCCTTTTGTATAACATCTGGTGCACCAGACCTATGGTCGTCCTGGTCTAGGTATCATCATCTCTTGAATATTTTATGCCAGCACTGATATTTTCCCTTGTAGTTGCACCAATTTCGCATCTGTTGGGGGTCTGGTCACTCTCAGGCTCCTAGGGTATCCCACCATGGCTTCAATCTTCATCAATTGTTCCAAGGAATCTGTTAAGGTGGCTATTTGTTGTTGTGTTAGCAGAATCCAGGTCAAAGGTAGCAATCCATTAATGTACCATTCCCTTTGATGTACCTCATGGATTGGATGTGCTAACCTTCATATGGCATCTTTAAATTTCTGGCTATATTCCCAGGTTGATTCACCTTCCCGTTGTTGGATCTTGTGCAACTCAGACAAAACCTGTTGTTCTGACTGAGGTACCTTGAACTCTCCTATAAACCTTGTATGTACCTGGCCAAGTGTGAATGCTTGACCTTGCATTCCAGACACTCCTGGCTCAATGATCTTCATTTACCACTTGAGAGCGCGACCTCTCAAGGTAGTCTGGAATTCGACCAACTTATTCGCATCCGGAGTCCCTCTAGATCTCCAGATTGCTTCACACAAGAACCAGTGTTTCTCAACATCTTCATCTCCATTACCCCAAAATTATGGGTATCGGGCAATCGAACCTCCTGCATGACCACCCATTATTGATCTTGTTGCTCTTATCAAAATAAAACATAATGGTCTTGCTTGCGATCTACCAGGGGATCCCAATATCCTCCCTATACTCACACTTCCTAGATGTGACTGACTAATTAATTGTACTAGAACAAAACTAGCATGAGAAGTTAGTATATAAATTACCATTTGTATAGAAGACACTTGGGGTATGGGCGATTCGGGGTTGGTGCCACTGGCTTCGGGGAGGTTTTCATTGATCTGGGGGGTCTCATTTTCTTCCACTAGAACAATCTCTTCAGTCAAATTATCGGTCTCTCCTGTCATCGGGGCTGAATATTCTCTTTCTTATTCAAGATTCATGTTGGATTCCTTCTCTCTTACGTCTACACCTTCTCCTACCTGTCCAACCTCTTGGGGACTTATTTATTTATATGCTACTCTCTCACTTAATCTTTGACTGGCCAATCTTTCCTGTATTCTCATCTTCCACAACTCTTCCATCTGTCTTTCCTCTACTTCTCTTGGTCTGACTTCTTTCCTCAACTTCTCAGACTATCTTGTTGTTTTCTTGATCTTGTCATGCCACCACTTCTCAACTATGGTGGCTCTCTTTAAGGCTCGCTCGTCTCTTGATTCCATTTCTTGTTGTTTCCCCCCATTTTTTAAAGAACCCTTCGCCTCCCTCAGGCCATGACTCTACCCCAGCCTTGCCCTACCCCAATCGAGGGTGTTTACGCTGCCATATCAGTAAGGGACATAGTCAGCATCCCCTCTTCCATCAAGAAAAATTTAATCCATAGGGGGATCTCTCTCAGCAGTCTTCCCCTTGTGTCTTTCTTGAAAGTCATCTCTGTGCACAAAAAATATTGGTGGTTCTCAGCTGCAAACTCGATAATATATCCCTCTAATGTGGTACTGGCCCAGAAATCAATCGCTCGCATGACTGGACAATCCAACCAATGAAGTGTTTCTACCTTTTCGGTGTCCCAAGCACAGATCCTCTTGACTCGTTCTTGGAACTCTGGAGATTCTTGAGGTCTCTGTATCTAGTGGAAAAGTTCTTTCGGGAACTTAACCCATAATATCTCGTACTAGTCGCTCGATATTTCTGAGTAAAATATAGCTTCACGAGTATCTTCCATCGATTTTCCCCTCATTTTCGCTTCTTTCCATATGAAGGCATCCCAGTTTCTTTCCCACCATTGGTCAGTACTAGATCTGTGAATCTGTGGAAGCATCCTCCCTATAGGTTCCCTTTTAATGCAAGTCCGGACAATGGAACCATTTTGTTGGTGCAAGTTTGATCAGACCAAGGTCCTTCTCAGGTTACCAACAAAAGGCACCGAGTAGTCTAGAGCGCTGGCATTTTCACCTCCTCCGAAGAGAAGAAGTCTCACCCAAAGCGTTGTTGAGACAAATAGATAAGGAAGGGTAAGGAAAAGACTTAGGAGGGTTCACAAAACCTTTAGGACTCATCCTGATCTTGCGCAAGACATCTACCTATCAAACATATCTGAATCTTATGTGTGCAAGAATCAAACCTACTTATGTTGCAAAAAATCATTTAAACACAGAACCATCATGAGGAACTTATAAACCATAAAGAAGTACTGTAATGCATGAGTAAAACACAAGAAGACATGGCCTAATTTTGAAAATTTAGATCCTTCCTTATATTATCTTCAGAATCTTCCTTCAATTACAATCTCATAACCATACAGTAGTGCTCTATTACAGACTCTTGGCTCTGGACTCATGTCACAGAGATCCAACCCTCAAAAGGCATATAGATTACATTATAGACTCAAACCTTTTCTTAACTCATATGATAACAACCCTGTAGAGAGGGAAATATCATAAAATAATATCATTTGAATCACTCAACAACAAATGCCCAAATAAACCAACAACCCTTTACAATTTGTGTTCATCCCTATATAGAAGCTAGGTTGTGTCTTATGTCTCGGCTTGCATGCATTCTTGTTCTATTGCAACCTCTTTTGCTTAGCTGACATTGCGATGTTCTTTTCGCAACATTGCGATGTTCTTTTCGCAACTGATTTTTGTTGCTCTTTCTTGCTCTGTTGTCTAGATTCTTCTGAAGCTTGCGCAACTCGTACTCAGTCAAAACTTGCACGATTCCTTATCCCAAAAATGAAGGGCCCAACAATCTCCTCCAATAATTTATGGTCAAAGGTAGTTACCCAAAAATATATATTTCCAGACTTTGTTGTGGATTAGATAAGGAAGTTGGTCAGAAGCTTTCAAAATGGTTCCATCGTGTGGAAGGATCTCGTAAAATCCTTTCATGTTATCAGTCAAGGGTTGGCCTAGAAGGTGGGAAAAGGAAATTCTCTCAGAATTGGTATGGATCCATGGCCGGGTAGAAATGGCCATAACATTATCCCCCAAATTTTAATTGATCAATTGCATGAGAGAGGCAATTTACATCTAAACCATATTGCAGATGAGAAACAAACTTTGATTTGGATCTAGGGTTGGAAATATGCTCAAGCTATGAATTTGGATGATCATCTTATCATACCTTGGAATTCTTACATCAGGGCTCTCAATATAGGCCATATCATAATCAAATATTAGGAATATGAACTAGTTTTGAAACTCAGTCCCTTTGGGGTCTATACCCCAAAAGATGGTTATTCTTTCTTGATGATCAATCTCCTCCAACAAGTCCTTGCCTGGTGTTGGAAGGGGATATGGAAATCCAAATTCCCTCTTAAGGAATATTGTTCATGTGGTACCTCCTTGGGAAAAAGGTCCCTAGATGGGATAGAATGAAATTCATAGGACTGGAAGGGGCAAGATGGTGATCTCTTTGCAAGGGGGACGAGGAAACATCTCCATACCTCTTCTTGGCTTACCCATTTACAATTCAAACCTGGAGA
>SNQJ01S0140263.1:0-25080 GCA_010110895.2 Picea sitchensis | reverse complement strand
CTCTTTTGATGGTGCTTTCTAAGGTATGTTATTTACAGGTCATCTCACCATTTTCACTATAACTATTTTTCTATAATGATTCAGAATGTGAAATTTCTATTCCATTGAGAAAACATAACCAAGTATCTGTGGTAAAAAATTTAGCTTGTGTTTCGTTTTATTTTTGGAGTTACACTATGTAGAAAAAAGGGTTTGTGACTAGTCCTGAAACTAGTCAAAAATAGTTGTTTCGGGTAAAAACATCATAACTTATTAATAACAGATCCAATTTCCATGAGACAAATTTTTTTGGTTAGGGTACAGTATTTAGTATGTTTTGTAACAATTTCAGATAAATTCAACAAATATTTTATGTGGGGCACGCTCTACAAGGTCACTCTCTAGAATAAGCCAGAATTCAGCAAGGTATCCCATTTTTCTTATAACTCATTTTCTAAGAGGTTCCTAGTACTGAAACCTGGAGGAATTGCATAAAACACACTGACGAATATTTTGTATCAGTTTCATATCTTTATACATTACAGGTTCAAATTTATGATTACTTCAAGTTAGAGTTGTTGACTAATCCAAAACTAGGCATGTGAGACTAAAGAAACATTTGATGAAAATGCTAGTCTCTTGTTGTTAAATTTAAGGAAGTTTTGTAAGAATGTGATCATATACACCAGGTCTATTACAGAGCTACAAATCAGATTTAGATGATGAAATTGATGAGGGATTTTGGTTGAGGTACATGTTGAGTACATGGTTGAGACAAGTAGTTGATGGGTTGGCACATACATGAGGTGTATAGTAGATGATGTTGGCATAATGATGAGTCATATTTGATGAGTAGTTGACATGATTGAAAAGAACATACTTGGTACATGGTTGGATACACTTGTTTATGATGCGAGGGTTGATTCTGAGGTTGTTTGAGTACGGGTTAGATTGCATGGTTGATGCACTTGTTTATGAATGCCAGCGGGTTGATCAGTGGGGTGCGGGGTTGATGTATGGTTGATGAATGGTTCAGATTTATTGGTACATGTTTAGCGCGGTATATCTCACGGTGATAGTGTGACGGTAGTTCCATCATTCTACTTCTATTTGAGTGGCGAGAGGACTAGAGCAAGGCCCGGTGGTTGTAGCCACCTTACGGTTTATAGTCGAGAGAACATAGGGGGTTGTAGCCTCCTTCTGGTTGTATCCATGGAATCGGGGAGTTGGAGCTTTCTCAGGGTTGTATCACGAGGAAACTAGGGGTTGGAGCCTCCTTCGGTTGCATTTCGAAAAACAAAGGAAGTTGGTGCTTCCAATTAATGTAATTCTTCAAGACATATAAGAAAAGCATTTTGTGGTTTCTCCCAATTTGGGTTTCCACGTAAAATGCTTTGGTATATTGTGTATGTATGTGATTGTTTTATTTCTTACTGCTCGACTAATTGGATAATAATTCTACATTGATATAACATTTGAAAAGGATTATAATTACCTTATTTCTGATTCCCCCCTCTCGATATCCAACACGTCTATGCATCATATATCAATGATAACTCATTGATCATCTTCCGCCTATCTACCAGAATCATCGTATCAATGAAAACTCATTGATCCATCTTCATCTATGCATCATTATATCACTATGATTCCACTTCCCGTGACATCAATCAATTCATATAAAGGACAATGCATACATAATCATTGTTATATACTATGACAAGAGAGACATTGTTCATTTGACATCAATCAACATCAATCATTTGACATCAAACCTTTGAACTTTGACATCATACAATCATCCTTTGGCATCAATCAATTCGCCGGCGTAATCATCAATCCCATTCTTTGGCATCAGCAACATGATCCAACAACATTTCCTTAGTTAATTTGAAATAGTTAGCCAAAGGTGTACTAATTGGTTTTGCATTCCTGCATTCTAAACCTCTCCAACACCTTCTCTATGTATTCACCACGAGACAATGTCAATTTTGGCAGTTTTCGTCTCTTGTTATTATCATACCACCAAGGATTTTGTTGTGGCACTAAATCCTTCATCTTAAATGAATTAATTAATTTATTCTTGAGAAAATGTATATCCACTGCATATTAGACCCTACAACAAGCATGTCATCCTACGCAAAATAGCAAGATAATATATCTTCCATTTTTTCTATCCTTTAAAATAAACCACGGTGATTATAGTAACATCTACTATAGCCTTGTTGTCATAAACGCATCCAAGCTTCAAATGCCATTGCCTTGGATCTTTCTTTACGGAATACATACAAGCTCTTCTTCAACCTACATGCGAATTTTCCTTCTGCTGAACTCGTACCCACATTGGCTTTGCATCTAAATCTCTTCCTCCATGGATAAAAGTTTTTACATCTAATTGTTCGAGATGCAAATCTTCTACTACCAAAATACTTAAAATAGTACTAATTGAGTCATCAACAACAGGAAGAGATATTTCATCAAAATCTATACCTTTCTTTTATTTTAAAACCCTTTACAGCAAGTCTGTACTTGTACACCATTTTTTATCCATATTCTTCCTTCAGCACCCATGCTTAGTTTATTACTGCAATGTTATTTTCATCGGCGGGGAATGAAGTCCCAAGTCTAGTTATTTACCAAGGGAATAAATAAATGCTTTCATGCCTTGCTTCCACTTATTTTTTGGTGTCTACTTGCATTGCCTATTCATAACAATTTGGTTCACCAAAATAGAGTCAACAATAAATAATACAATGAAGAGAATATGGATTCGGTCTACTTAACCCCTGCGTGATATTCTAACAACACTATAAGTAGGAGTTTGAAATTACCCTATTGCTCTATTGTTAAACAATTTGATTCACGGTACCTTTGTAATTTATTTATTTTAATTGATCTCATCAAACCGTATTGTGTATTTTGGTTTTCTTTTTCATGTTTCTTTCACTACAACTGATATTTGTACATGGCCTTCTGAATGAAGCATCCTCTACTCCTAATTATTTTGTGATTTTCATAATATATAAGAAATAATAAAATCATTAAGACTGTATCCAATAAGGTACACTTCTTGTATTTTTCCTCGATCTTTCTTCTATTTTCTTTATCATCATTGAATACAAATGCTTCATAACCAAAAGTCTTCCAAAAGAATAGTTTCCTTTTACCTATCCATTTTCTTTTGCGGATTCCACCATCCAAGATCTTGAAGGTCCTATGATTATTAATTAAACAATAGTATCTACGCTTATTTTCCCATAAGCAAGATGAAGCCAGTGTAAATCTCCTGGTGCTTGCATGCTCATTATTGTCAATGTTCATCCTTTCCTAACACACCATTTTCTTGTGAATTGTTCCTAGAATATCTTGTCTCTTTGAATCCCATGGTATGAACATTAAATATCAAACTCCTTTCTGCAATATACACCTCCATTATATGATCTGGGATTATTCAACTTCTTTTCTATCTCATTCTCAACCAAAACACACATTTTTAAAAGTGTCAAAAGATCATATAGATGCAATAAACCCAAGTTTTCTAGTTCCATCATCAATAAAATTAACATAAGAATGAGAGACACCAAGATATGATACTTGGGCTGGTCCCCATACATCTGTATCCCCGGAGAGAGCTCTAACCTTTTCGCTCTTATTTTTATTTTTTTGGCTCTAAGAAATATCACTCTCTTATGTTTTCAATAAAAACAGATTCTCACAGAAATCCAAAATCAGTTTGTTTAAGATCTAGAAACAAGTTTATTTTTGGAGCATCTTGCATCCCCTTCTCACTCATTGAGCCTTTGATTACCCATGGTGTTGTATACGCTCTCTATAAAATCTAGAGATGTAAGGGTGTTGTTGCCAAACATAAACCTGATGTACCTGTGTCTCCTTTTTGTTATCTGGTGATCCTTTGGGTGACCCTCCACAGCTTATCTATAGTATAGATGCTCATTGTACTTGTTAACTTCCTTGTTGAAATTATATCTTTCCTTAGATCTAGAACATGTATTACCTCTTTCAGCAGCAGTGACTTCCGTTCTTTTGCTTTATTTGTACCTTACCCATTCAACAATTTTCATGGTGCATCATCACCCAAAATGAACCTATCCAAAATAACATTGAACCTGTCAGAAAGTGTTTCTATAAGAGTTGTGGCATGAAATGAAGCTCCAGAATATACTACCCAAGACTCTTAAATATTATCTACATAAAGAATAGAAGCATCTTGTAACACATCACCTAAACACTTCCTGATTTTTTCTCATGTTCTCCATACCTTTGTTTCTTTGGAGCTATGCAATCCTTCTTCAAATGTCCTTTCTTCCCTGAATTCAACACTCTATTTTCCAGTCACAGTTTGGATCTTCCCTCCCTATAATTCCCATGGTTCCCTGATCCCTTTCCTCTATTCTTTTTTATTCCCATTTCTCCATGTTTAATGCATTGCATGATGTCTCACATGTGATTTTCCATCAATTTCCTCGCTAAGGATAATACCAAGAACATCATCAAATTTTAGATTGTTTGGACCAGAATAGAGTTACTTACATGCATGACCAAGCCATTCCAGCTTTCTGGCAATGAACAAATCAGATAATAAGATCCCTGACCTCATCATCATCAAAGTCCAACAATTTTATAGAACTTAATTGATTGGCTAGCATTATTAAATGATTTTAAATTATCTACAACAAACCCACCTTCACGACATCTTCATATTGAATAATATCTTCATTATAAATACTTTATTGTACACTGAGGTTTTTTTTCATATAGCTTAGCCAATGTGTCCATCGGTTCCTTTATTTGTCTTTTATTTTGAAATGTCGAAGCTTCTCGACTCTTCTAAGGCACCAGTCATTATCGTTCATAGTGCCTTTCATCAAGAACCTCCCATTCTTTGTTCTTCATGGTCATCCCGATTTACGTATTTATTCTCTCCCAATGGTAGGAATCGTCCTTACGATATAAATAATCTTTCTATGCATCTTCCATGGCCGGTAGTTTGTTAAATTTCTTGACCGGCTTTCCACCTCCCTCCATTGCTCCCACTCCAATGAGGAACCCTCTTTTCATGTGAGTTACACCTTGCACTTTCGATGCAGGGTTGTTATAAAAAAAATATCATGGCTCAATAAAATAAAATAAATCTGAGGAAATAAAACCACAAGGAGAATCTGATCTAATGAGAGACACATAGCAATAACAGAGTTCACCCGGTGTAGGCTATGTCCACATGAAATTCCATGTCCTTCGCTTTATCCGTAAAGATGAAGGGATACAGCCACCAACTTTTGATGTAACACATTCTTATTCTCTCACGATTATCCTCTCTCATAGTAAAATATTCAAAAATACGACGCGATACCATTTCCTCACAAAATAGGGTTGTCTTCTAGGTAAAAGATCCCTAAAATAACTTTTACTGGCGGATAATGGAATTATATTGAACGTCCACATTGACTGAAATTACAATGTTTGCAACATTTTTCGCAAAACTTTAGTAGGGCCCCTCCTAGACCCCTCTAGTGATGGTTGGTGTGGAGTCCCCACACCCTCCGTTAGGGAATAAAGTTCAAGCATGGCTAAAACAAACCTTTGAATCGGGAAAATAATTAGTACAGCTATTAGTAATACTAATAACTGAGTGGTTGGAGGCCCACATTTGACTGGTTTTTATCCCTACTTATTCGAGTTTCAAATGAGGGATATCCATCATGAAAACTCCATGCGAGGCCTATTGGATCATGCAATGGGTGAAAATATTTTTTAATACATGCACACATTTCTAGAAATCCACCATATGATATTGCATGCACCTAGAAAGATCATCGACGTAGAAATAAATGACTATCTTGGGAAGAATCCCAGGAAAATATGGTGAAAGTTGAAAATGATTCTAATATTTTTAGGAGCAACATTGTCATAGGCTCAGAATATACAACACTAGATTCTACAAATTTCCAGCTAGCTTTTCAAACAGTTGTTGAAGACCTTATCAAAGAGCAACCATCTATGTGAAGTATTGGTGAAGGATCTTAGTCGGTAAACTAAGAGCAATAATCTCGACCAAAAATAACTTCACAAACCCCCCTTTGTTTACTCGATTGAGGTATGCAAGAAAACAAAATGATGATATCAAGACAAATATATATATGATGGAGTGTGATTTCAATGATGAAGAGAAACATAAATCTGATAGATTATGATTCATGTGATAAATTATAGGTTTTGCATAAGAATATATAATTATTAAAATGTTAGTAGAGTCATGAGGAGTCTTATCTACTACATGAAGAGTAATATTTGAGACAATTTTTTAGTCCAGTCCATTTCTACTGGGAGTACGTTTAGTCAATTCAGCTTGACTTGCAGTCGAGTCTAGTCGAGTTATTCAAAGTTGAAAAAAAGAAAAATATACATGTGTTGAATAAATTGATCACATATCAATCGATTGATTCAAGTGTACAATTAAATGGAGTTGATTTAAAGAGTCAAATAAAGGGAGGGGGTTAAACATGCATATTTAAAGGCATGCGATCTCATCCACCTATGTAATGTAAGTTGGTCTCTCACCGACATGAAGTCAATCCCTACAGGAAAAACATTTGGTATTTTACAGGAAGTAGAGTCTTGTCCTAGTTATAGTTGAGTCCATTGAATTCATGCATGTGTAATAGAGTCAATGAATCATCCTTCATGTAATTTGACATACAAACTCCATACATTTCTAGAGCCTAGAAAGATCATAGCGAGTTGATATCGACAACGCAACAAAATATGGCATGCGAGGATCGATAAAAGAATTCGCCAATCACCCAAAACAAAAGTTTAAATAATAAACAATGTGAAAAGAACACATACATGGAGCACATGGAGCACTAATAGATATATTTTGGAAGTGGATAAAGGAATTCAATAAAGTGACATCAGATAATGGACAAACACATAATATATTAAAAGACAAGTTAGTGATACAAGAACATTTGAATTGATTGATCCCCTTGGTAGAAGAGTTTGTAGAATAGTTCCCTAGTTCATGACAAATAAAACAAAGGAATGGTAGAATTGGCTGATGTTGAAGACCCTCATGATCCATAAAAAAATCCATAGAGTGTGAGTTAGTTGAAGAAACCCTTAGAGAGTTCACGGCGATTCACAACGAGGAGTGAACTCTCTGAGTTAGTCCGCGAGGTGTTATCACTCATGTTCTAGAAGGTTGTGAAGAAGCCCGTGATGCTTCTGCAAACCACATTGGAAGCTAAGATTTAGCCACATGACTTCAAAGAGGGATCCTCTAAGATTTATATTTTTTCAATTTTAAAATGTTAGGCTAGTTATGAGTTCTAGTTTTGTTTGTTTGTTTGTTATAATTGGCTAAAAGAATGCTTAAATTTCCATTGGTATATGGGGTCTATACTTAAAGATGAGGACCAGTTTAAGATTTTATGAGGTTGTCTCCACAGGAAGGGGTAGTAAAAACTGTTGGATCATTTAGATTAAATGGAATGAATAAGAGGTAAAAGATGGAAAAGTCCACTAAGCATAGGAGCAACTAAGAATTCCTTCACTGGGATTTTTAGATGAAAAACATCACGGATCATTAAAAAGCGAGAGCCAGTTTATGAAATAAATTTTGTTCTTTTGAGTTTCTTTTAATGATTAGAATTGAAATACATGAAATGATTAGAGGCGAAAAAAATTGACAAAGAGAAAAACATCACCAACAATATGACACAAAGAATCTTGTAGAATAAGCCTCTTTATTACTGGTTGATCCTTTGAAAACTTACACAATAGCTCCTGGGTGACAAAATCAACCCTCAATACTTGAAAGTTTGAAGTACTTATAATCAAAAATTACATACGATCTATCATAAATGATCATGATATTTTAGAGGAATATCTAACTAACTAGATCTAAAATACAAAATATAGTGATATGTTGATTTGCTCGTATCCCTTGTGTTGATTTGGTGGAAGTGGTTTATGACTCATCTCTTTGACTTTGGTTGAAGTTTGGCTTCATGATGGTGGAGACACCAAAATTGTCTCTGAAGTAAAGCATAGATCTTCCCAACTCTTTTTACTTGGGATAGAAATATTGAGTAATTTCATATATATCTCATCCATTTCTGTATACTTGGAAAAGGTAGGTTTAGTGATGAAGATATGCTTAATATCATGTTGGATACTAAAGTCTAGCGTAGTGTTTCTAGGAAAGATTACCGGTAATTCTTCCATGTATCCCTGCAAACTTGTAAATTTCCTTTGCCACTGCACTTATTTTTTTTGTTTGTAATCAGACAGAGTGATCATTTTGTCATTAAGTACTAGCAATCTAGGAAGTCATTTCTTGTGTAGCACTTCAAACTTACTAAAAAAATATCTGCACACCTATGTCCATCACCTGATCTTTTTCTTCCCTATCTACAAGCATCAATCCTTTCTTGGTCAAGACCTTGTTGATCTCAATGATGGTATCTATTTTGTCCTCAATTTCTAGTTCTTTTAACTCCTGCTTCTTTTTGGAGTTTAGAAATATGATAAGTGGCCTCTAGGTCTTTTCTCCTAATTCTTACAGTGATCCTCAATTGCTCCCCTAATTTATATTTTAGCTCTAATATTTGTTCCACCCAGAGATATTATTCTGTATGGATTCCCAAATTTATGACATTGATTTGTTGACCATGCATCCAAATATTTTTCTTAGCTTTGGCTAAGGTTTTCATAAGCGGTCTCTTTCTCTAATTGTTATGACTTTTATTCAGCATTTCAGACTTATATGCATCTCTTGCTGGTATTTGGTGAGTGACCTCAACTCAGTGAATTTGTTACCTCTTCACGTAGTTTTTAAGTCTCTCTTACCTTGTATTGACATGTCTTCCATGGATTTTAAATTTTCTTCAGATGCATATAAACATGTATTGAGTATTTACGTGCTGGAATTTACATTTGGGGTGGATGCTTACGTTGTTCTAATTCCTGTCAGAGGGAATGCCTCCAGTGGGATCATGTCCATCTTCACATTTTGTTCCTTTTCCTTTATCATTATTTCCATTAGTTGATTCAGTTTTCATGGTATTGTTTGTTTGTCTTTGAGATATTTGGTGATGATGTAGACATTATAAACTAGTTGTTTGATTAGGCTGAGAAAATTCTTGGTCCCTCCATGACTATGGTGTACTGGATTTCTCCTTCCTTGAGAAAGTTTGGTGCATGGCCGGTCTTGTCCCTCTTTAAGCCCAAGCTTGGAAGTCCCCGGATGATACTTTTGTGATTGAAGGAGAAACCTCCTTTATTTCTCTCTTCTCTATTTTATTTTGTGTTGTGTTGGTATGTGAAGTAGTGATAGAGGCAGTTTGTTCCTCTATTTCTAGCAATGTGTTCTCACCTTACTCTACATGTCTAGTTCATATATTTTTCCACCTCTAGATTCTATGTGTAAGAATAAGGAGTGCTCCTTTGTTTGAACATGAGCTCTAAGATGACACCAAATAGGTCATAATACCAAGTGGAACTATGAGTAAACCTCATATGTTTCAGAGGTTATCACACTGCTTCTTCTCCTGTTGATATGTTGTTGAAAATGAAATGGATAATTTGAGTCTTGATTCTGAGATGTTGCTTCTTCTTTGTTGCAACAAAGAGTGGATGTCATCACAGGGGTTTCACCATATGTCTTATGTATTCTAGTGCAAAATCCTGTGGTAGGTGTTTGGGCAATCTATACATGGTAGTGACTCCACACCCATACATACTTATCTGTGTGGTTTTGGTATAAATAAAAATCCCCTTTCTTAGTTAGGTCAGAAAGGTGCATGATTCTATGAATTTATTCATTGATCCTTGACTCTATGCTCCTATTCAACATGCAAACAATTGGGTGAAATGTTGATTACAGCGGTCCTTGAAGTTACTGTATGTTGAATTTTTCCCTCCTGATATAGGGTTCATGAGGTCATTGACTATGGGTTCCTTCCTGGTTTAATTTCTAAAGTGCATGGGGAAACTACATTTGTTGGAAAAAAAAATAACATATAAACCGAGGTGAGGGAATATGAACATTGTAGGTTGGAAACTTGGTGATCATGAATGTTATCGGTAGAAATTGGTGAAATTAGTTAGAATAGTATACATGGAAAATGGATAGAAAACCTAGGATAGGCTCATCTACCCATTCATACGAGTAATATCTAACAAGTGGAAATAGAGAATGGAAATGATCTGGTTGGATTTGTCAATGAAGATGGAGGATGGAGGAATAAAGAGGTGGATTTTTTCTTAGGCAATTGGGCATCTTCACGGTAGAAAAATGTCAAAAATATGGGGTCTTTGGGGGAAGGTGAGATTTTGGTACAAGTCATTTAGGGATTCAATTGAAAATGTGATTACATAGTCATTTCTTAGGATTTTCATTATCTCGTCAATGGATTCATAGGTGACTATGAATAGGGTTTCACCGTAGGAGGAAACAATGGCCCTTTGTTTCCAAAAATAGCGAGAACTTGGAGGCGAGGGAGGAATTCGGGGGAAATGGTGGGTTTGAGGGAACATATCACAGTCGTGGACTCCAGAGTCAATTTCATTACTCTAATCTGAGAAAAATGTCTTTTTAGCCATGGAGTGCAATTAGGAGAAGTCCGAGATTTGCACCCTTCAACTCTGTGATTAGTCTTTACATCAAAAGTCGGTATGTTGTGTAGGTGGATGGGAAGGATTGGGTTCTCATATGTATCAACAAATTTTTCCTTGGTAGCCATTATTGATAGAGCTTAAGGTAAGCCAATGGAAGAACTGTAATTACCTGCGTAAATATGCCTATTGACGATGAAAGGTTGTGGTAGTTATCTTCACCTTGTTTTGATGTGAGTGTCATGTACATGTCCCGACCAAATGGCATTAGAGGTGATGAAGCAGTGTGTTCCTGAGTGTGTTAGGAGGTGTTGTTTGCAGAAAGGTGGTAGCGGGGGTAGTTAACGGTCATGTGGAGTGTTTTAATTGGGTAACGGTTATGTAGGATGGGACATCTGGCAGGTAGAAATAAGGTACGGTGAGGAGTGAGTTGAGTGGTATTGGGTGGTGGTTTGAGTAGATTTCGAGAAGAGTGGTAAAGAGGAGGAGAGTGCAGTATTTGTGGACATCCAGGATGTACCACATGGGGAAACCCACTTTGGACCCTCCCAGCCCGTTAAGGAAGAAAGGTCAAAGGGGGAGGGAAGTGCGAGAAAAGTGATAGTATATCATCGATATGTGAGGTGATAGGAGTTGTCGTACGACAACTTGTGTAGGAGTTAACAGTACAAGACAAAATGTCTTGTCTGATAGTAAACTTAGGATAAAAATATACAATGAGTAGCACTAACTACTTTTCCACTTTTATATCATACATTATTTTCCTAAGCTAGATATACCCAAATTTATTCAACTAAGGGTATATTTCAAAATCCATTTCAATTTTTAGTGAGAGACAAAGCATCACTAACTATACTAACCTAGGAATCTAACATATTAATCTAGCTTAAACTATTGGATTAATTATTACTCTAAACTAACTAATTTGGCCAAGATTAAGTAGTTATTGAAACTTATTCATTAACCCTATCAACATAAATTGAACAGGTTTGGTCGTGTATATGGTATGATTCAAAGAAATAGAATTATTTTGATGGGGTTTTTCTCTTTTTTATATTTTTCTTTTATTTTCTTTTTCTTCTCTTTTCTTTTGTACCCTCTTTTCATTTTTTTTCTATTTTTATCCTTTTCTTTTCTTTTTTCTTTTATGCATAATATTTTAGCGAGGAATGAAATATAATTTACAATAAAATATGACTCAAAGAAGACATTTCAATCACTAGGTGATACTATGAAATATATGGTTATAATAGTGGCTCCACTTGGGGATGGTTCTCTCTTTGTAAGATACCAAGAACCAGCTACTTGTTTCCTTGAATCCTCTTCTCCCGGTGCTCTACACCCGATTGGTTTTTATTTGTAAATGTGGAAATGCAGTGACATTAATCGGAACAGGTCCTTCTCTTGTAGCTCCAACCAGAGTAAAAGTCACCCACTCATGAGAGAAAAAGTAAAACAGTGACTATAATAGGCCCGAGTAGAAAACTTACATTCATCAATGAGAAACATGGTGCTTGAGCACTCTGCCATTGGCAGGTCCTCACAGCGGGGTATGCTCAATTCATATGATAAAAAAATGCATTGAATTCACATAGAGCTGCATTTGAATGGACCACTCATAGATTCTCAAATTTACCATCCTTTTCCCTTTCTTCATCCTTGGAAGTCCCATTTTATTACTTTGTCTCCTATATGGAAGTCATCATGTAGTCCTTATATCATAGATATTCTTGATATTTTTGTGAATCAATTGAGTTTGGTTGTATACCTTTTATCTGGACTATTGCAACTGTATAGTCCGATTAATTCCCTCCCTCTGGATGTCGTTTGGTTCTACCTATACTTCCTCCAGTAATTTCATGGAAGGGACACCTAAAGAAGTGTGAAAGACAACATTCATTCGATAGACCAATTGGTGTGGGGACATGCCAATTGACCTATTTGTAGTAATTCTATCTACCCATAGTGAATTTACCAACTTATTGTGCCATGAAGATTTGTTGTCCTACAACAATGTTTTGATGATATTGACCAAAATCTTATTAGAAGACTCAGCTAATCATTCAGGGTAATAGACTGTAGAGTGTCCTGAGGTGATCTGATATTTGTTGCATAACTTTATCATCTTATTTTATTTTAATGTCGTTTCATTGTCAGTGATAATTTTCCTGGGACATTCAAATCTTGAAAGAATGTTAGTTTCCAAAAGTTTAATGATCACAACATCAGTGGCTTGCCTAGTGGGTACAACTTCAATCCACTTGGTGAAATAATCGATTGGAGTGAGGATCCATCTGTGCTGGACACTCGAAGGAGGATGGATTTCCCCAATAAAATAAAGATCCCATTGCTAGAATGGAGCTTCAAATGAAATGGAGCTTCAACTGAAATATGATTCAAAGGTAAAGGAAGAAGTTTCCTTTTGCCTTCAAAGATTTGGCATTTATGTTAGGAGGTCACTTTCTTGTGGAAATCTGCAAATAAATTTGGCCAATTAAAACCATCTCTTATAATTTTATTGGAAGTGGTCTTCTAGTTTAAATTCCACCACAATCTCCTTCATTAAATTCTTGCCAAATCTTTATGACCTCATCTTTTCAAAGAAGCTTGAGTTGAGTAGAAGCCCTCTAGCATCTTTCAAATACAAATTTCCATTTAAAATACAATACTACATAGCTTTGAGTTTGAGAAATCTAGATTTAGTTTTGGTTAAACCAAGAGGATCTTGTAAATTATGAAGTACAAAAAAAATAGGAATGCATATTACTAGGGAGAGTTTGAGAAACCCTCTTTAACTTGGGGAGTCACTTGCTCTTCTTGTTCATCCACTACGGCTAGAAAATTAATATCCAAAGCATGGAAATTGGATTCAACCATCAATTCATCTAATCCTTGACCCTTTATCAGCTTGTTTGGTTTTATCTCAATATCATACTCAAGGATAACAGAAATCCATTTACCCATTTTTTCCATCAGGACTGTCTTGGGTCGGAATATATTTTACCATGGAATTTGGGAGATAAGCAATAATGTGTGAGTGGAGAATATATGCTCTGAAATATTTGATTGCTTTGTGAAAAGAAAAATCTTTCTTTTCCATGATTTTATAATTGAATGCAACTTCTCTCAAAGAGTTCTTGAAAGAAATAAATGGGTTGTTCATGGCCTTCATTGTTCTTATGCAAAATAACTGTTGCAATAGTATGCTCAGAGGAAAACGAGAATAGGAGGAAATCTTTTGTGTAATAAGGATTGATAAGCACGAGTCGTAATGTTAGAATCTTGTTTTCACGGATCAAAGGAATGTTTTCTTCTATGGTCCATTTTATTTTATTGTCTTTTCAACATATTTTTTATATTTCTAAGAAGTTCTGCCAAGTTAGGGATAAAATCTTCTTAGAAAGTTTATTTTCCAATGAAATCGTAGTTTTTTTATGTTTATGGGATGATCTATTTTTGAATGGATTCAATTACATTGGGATCTATTTTCAATTCATCCTTGGATATGATGTGTCCTAATAGTTTACCTTCCTCTAGACCAAACAATGTTTTCTTTAGATTAGGTGAAATTCTAAATCTCCTCCATTTTTCAAAAACTCTTCTAAGGTGGGTAAATGTTCTTCATCTATTTTTGAAAAAAAGTGATATCATCCAGGTATATAACAATGAATCTTCCAAGTTCATACACAAAAAATATCCATTTCTCTCTCTTAGAAATGCAGCAGATATTCAGACCAAGGAATTTTCACATACATGAAAGTTCCCAAAGGTGTAATGGAAATGTTGTTTTCTCTTGATCATTAGAATTGGATAAAGAGCAGTTTGTAACCTGAATATCCATCTAGCATGGAAAGTTTTTGGGCACCTACTACTCTTTGCAAAATATGATCCATTTTAGGGAAGGGATAATTGTCTTTAGAGAGAGACTTTATTAAGGTTTTTTGAAATCAATATATAGTCCGATTTCTCCACTCTTCTTCCTGTTTGGAACTAAATTGGACAACCATTTAGAAAATATTAATGGGACAATGATTCTAGCATCATACATCTTTTTTTGTTTCTTTTTCAATCAGAGGAATCAACTTTGGGTTAATTCTCTAAGTTTTTTGTTTGAAAGGATTTTGATCTTATTTTATGGGAATTTTGTGTTGTATAATGCTAGTATGTGGATTTTAGATCTCCATAGATCAGCAAAACATATATAAATTCTTTAAAAAATTCTATGCATTTTTGTTTTTGAGCAGGAGATAAAGATTATGATAGTTTAATCATCTTTGGTTCTTTTCCAGTTCATATGTTACAATCCTCAACTTCTTTTCTAGTAGGTTCAATTTTGGGGTTTTTAGCCACATCACCAAAATCAAACAACTCTTCTAATTGCACTAATCCTCTAGAAAAAATATTATCCTTCAATTGAAAATGTATACAGATCTTTTTTTTTTTTTCTTTAAGCCTATATCTTATTTACTTTCTTTTTTATCATCACTATCAACAACATCTATATTGGCACATTCAAACTCATTTTTTGATTGCAAAATTTTTTCAATTTGTTCATCATTTTCAAAACTTTGCCAATGCCTAATGTTGTCTAGGAAAATAGGTTTGCACTTCACTTCAACTGTGTACTTGTGATTAGGATGAAATGGTATCTTGCAGTGTAGCTTCTAAAAGGTAGTGTTGGCAAAGTGCTTGTCCCGTCAATTGGAAGAGCAGTGCAGTGAGGTTGTCTAAATAAACCAAGCCGTTTGGTTTAATATTACATTTTGATGGGTTTAATAGCTTCGTTAACCAATCAGGTTCTAAAAAACCAAAAAAATAAATGGATAATAACTATTACAAATTACTATATATATAAATGTGTATATGTAACTATTGTAGGTATATTTAAATAGCAGATATACTTATACTTTTTTTATACATGATATACACACTTGCAAGTTTTAATCTAAACTACAAACTCAATGTAATGAACTTTGAGAGGTAGATAAAGAAAGCACATACAAAATATTTTTTATTTTCCTTTATAAATCTTAAACTAATAAAAGAAATGCTATGAAGCGAGTATGGATAGTCAAAGCGAAGAATCGCCATTAAATTTAATTGATAAACAAATAGTAGAAAAATGTAAATGATCTAACTTATTAGCGAGATAATGATATGCATCCAAATGCACATGCGATCAGAGAACGTCCAACTACCGTGTCCAAGAGGGAGACTTGCAATGAACCTTAAGATTGTTCTAAATAAATTGAACAATATGTTGGCAGTTGAGTTTAAATAATAGAATAGATTATACAAATAGGTCATGTGATCTTATGATCGAAAGCAATTACATTAAGATAAATATTATAGTAATCGTGTTGCATTTAATCATTCAACTAAATTAAAGATAAAATCCTATATCATTTAAAGTTGAATAGATGATCCCACCTTGTTAATATCTAGGCATCAAATATGGACGTTATTTATAAAAGAATTATCCCAAAACATAGCAGATAGTCATGTGAAGTCTAAAGCTATCAAAGCCTGTTGTATCGGGGATGAAATAAATAATAAATAGAAAACACATTTGCAAGGAAACAAAGCTAAAATTGAAATGTGTATTGTTGTTCCATTTAAGTTTGTGAATTAATTGTCCATCTTTCAACCCCAAGCCAAGGGTAGTTTCATTGTTACAAAAATTTGTAGTATTTAAAGAGTTTAGGAAAATTAAACATTCTATCTTCTAATATAGGATCAAATTTGAGGATGATTTACTAATTACAAAAATAGTGGGTAATAAAACCAATCAATATCAAATTGTATCTCTTAAGAATAAAAAAAGTTTGTTTACGTTTACAAAATGAGCCAAGAAATGGATAATGACCCGAGAAATGATCCATATCAATTATGTCTCAAAGGCTGCGATATCCTTTCAATGAATACCTAAATTAAATCTCATAAAACTTCAGTGTCCAGGTGCTTTGACTGTTGAGTTTCACGATGACATTTCAGTTCTGCTTCCAAGCTTTCCTTTGCAGTATTGCACTAGTCTTGGCCCTGGTTTTGATTTGTTAACGAGTCAATCTAATATGGGAGGCTCTTGATATTCGTTTGAAGGGAGGGGACATCTGTGCAATACTTTTCTATCAAAATAAACACACCTCACCGCGGATGCAGGAGCAGTTGGTTGAGTAAACCCATGATCGTAATATTGAGCCTTCCTGCTGTTGTCACGTGGGTTCTTCTAGAGTTTGATCCACAGGAAATCACTGCTATGTTTGGAGGTATGATGGCGAGGATTATCTACAAAATCGTAGATACGGATAAGATCCGGTTTGAGGTAACTTGGGTCTTCTCTTGCCAAGAATTTCTCAATCTCAAAATTAGAGCTCTCATGGACCTCAATCCTTTGATGAGCTCATATGAGACTTTTGATTTATTTCATAATCTCCTCGAGATTAATCTCCCAGTCCTTTTTTTTATTAAACCCTATATCCGAGTTGTTTTTAGACATTTTGCATGAGGGTCTATTTACGATCTTTGAAAAGGTGTTAGGGAAGACGTACTTCTCACGCTCATGAAATTCAATGACTCTTGGGTCATCATCTTGTTGCTCAGACATAGGATCATCGAGTGCGGCCTTATCACAGGGTTATTTTAATGAGGAGATTGTTTTGTGAATGGAAGGGATTGATGTTTCTTCTAACATGGGCTTATCAACCTCTATGGGGATGGATGTAACAAAGCCATTTTGAGATAGGAAAGTATCCCAATCATAACCCTGCAATTTTAAAAGATGGACTAACAACATCCTGATCAACCATGATGGAATAAATTCAAAACATTGTCTCTTATACCTCTTATCCTTTTATATAAACTTCTCGATGATAAATAGAAAGGCATGTTCAAGTGGAAGCCAGTGAATTTCATTAACATTCTTGTAGTATTGGTAAATAAAAGCGAGGGCCGAACCAGCCTTCACAAATGTGAGAAGCTGCCAAAGCGCCAATAAACCATGCCACCTAGTCTTTAAAAATGATATAGGCATACCTTTATCCACAACACTGGAATTTCCTAGAGCTAAAGAACAAACTCCATGGCACCTCCTCAAACTTGGAATTCTTAAACCATTCTTTCCCTTCAGGAAGACACGATTCTAATCCAAAACTCCTCGATAATTTCAATTTGAACATCCACCCACTTTGGCTCGGCATCCATCGAAGAAGAAGCTGAGAACTCACAGGCATGCAGAGTTGTAACCTTGGAAATTTCTCGAGAAATTGAATCCTTGACCCTTAAAAGGTCTTCCCTTGTGTATCATCATCTGAGGAAGTATACTGCGAGCCATTTGGTTAAGAAACGCGGATGTGAGAGCCATATGGATTCATACAAGTAGTCATGAGGGTAGACAGAAATCACTGTAATCATGAAGGGTTTCATAAAATAGAAAGAACCAAGGCAAAAACCAAGGAAATAAAACCCAATATTACCCTCGCACGATTAAATGAAGGAATGAGGGTTTCATACGAGAATCGGGCGTTTTTTGTAATGAATCGCCAAGAGTACAGAACAAAGCCCGAGACTGAACTTGAAATGATGGACATGTCGATTTCAAACCTCCACCATCAACAGAGTACATAATACAACCAAATGCATTTGAGTATCATCATTGTGTAAAGGGTGGAGTTTCTCATTATAAGGTGAAGAAAATAGGTGTTTGAAAAATCAAAGCATAACAACCATAAAAATGATTTACCAAAAATTATACATGAAACAAACACATAGTCCCTAATATCAATGTATGATTCTTGGTGTATCATTTAAAGGTTCAGAGTATACCTTATAAAAATGAGCAGCTTTAAAGAAACTATTTTATTGACGTGAGATAAGCCTTAAAGAAAAATATCATTCTTAAAGAGATTTGTATGAACATTTATTCTCCTAGGGAAATAAGCCTTAAATTCAATTGTAATAAATTCATAAGTTCCAATGCTTCATTCGTACTTTCGATTCATGAGCGAACGAAGAATGAAAACGAGAACTGAGAAAAATAAAAACCTCTCATAGCCCAAAACTCATTTTTCAAGTAGAAATGTTCATGTGATGAAGCGGAGGAAGCTACATAATTTATTATTCATTTCTTTAAGAATTGAAAATATTATGGGTTTGCCAACAATGGCGACTTGCTAGGAGAAACAGTTATCTCTGCATCATTGATTGTAGATGTTTGCTCATAATTGTTATGCAAAAATGAAACCTAATGAAATCTATTACGAACATGAAAACTTCTTTAGTTAGTCCCGCGTTTGGAAAATACGAGAAATTAGAGTGCTCAATGGACCTTGACTGTTGTTTTAAGATGAGGCATTTTGATTTCCTTCCTTGAACTAAAAGGTGACACAGACATAAGTTTAACTAGAAAGAAGCGAAAACAAACAAAATGAAATAGCCAAGATGGAAAAATAAATAAATCAAAGAAGGAAAAAATATCCACCAAGAGATAGATCATGAAAGTATCACCGCGAAATATCTCTTTAGAAGCTGAGAAAATAGAAAAGTCTCTCATTGATGTGAATACAGTCTACTCATGGTACCTTGGATCCGAGTTGAAGTTCTGATTGATTTATTTATCTCTTTACTTTCCATCTAAAATTTTCATAATAATACTGAAAATAAATATTCAACGAAAAACAAATAGAAAAGGATCAAGTGAACTTCTCTGACAACAGTCATATTATGGTTCTCTTTGGTGCACCCTTGTGCTCACGACTAGATTATTCTGAGAAATAGTGAGAATAAAACTAAAATACAACCTACTCATAAACCTACCCTAACTACTAGACAAATCAGAATACTACGTGAAATCATGCCTTCCAATGTAGCCATTAGATAACTCAATCCTATAGTAGAAGAAAAATCACATATTACTAAAGAATGGTAGTATATCGAGAAAAATGACAAAATATATATCATACTCCTACCTTTATCATCATGAAGATTTAAAAACAAGGCAAACATGATCTTACCATTCCTTGAACATTCTTATTGTATGAATCCTCCAACCATTAGGTAATCTTGTCATAATATAGATTACAAAATATGAAAAAATGGATTATGAAGCTTATGAGTTATGTGGACCTGACATAACCATCTGCCTAAACCGAAGTGCCCCAACCTCTTGACAATTTTCCTTTCATTCCATGTTTTCTCCATGGAAGGATATAAAATGGGTGTGTTAAAGTTACCTCTTTGATCTCTAAATAAAGTGAAGGTAATCATACCATTCCCTAGAAACTTTTCGACATATGAATACTCCAACCAATTTGCAATCCTATCATAATGCATGCAATTACTAGCATGGGATTGTTTGAAATAATTCACATACGAAAAATATTTCTGATGAGAATAAAGTATTAGACTATCAGGAAAGAATCTTGTAAAAAGGACGAATCAAGATGGAAAGAACTTATCATGATTATTGATCGGAAAAGAAGTGTCTCATTATCTTGAAACTTTCCATTGAGATTAAATATTTGAGAATTGGCTATTTGAGGTGGAACTTCGTGGAGCGACCAGCATTTTGAATAATCATCATTGACTATAATATTTGTTCGATTATACTTTTCAACCTCAAATTGATCATGAAAAAATTTAGATATTTCTTTAAACACAAATTGAGATGAATCAACGGAAAATGCAATTTGGGACTCTTTCAAATCATTTATTGATTTACCCACAGATAGTTGATGAGAATAAAAATTAGCCATTCATGGGCGGTGTTTCCCTCTTTATCTTCTATTAGGTATCTCTTTGTACACGATTATAATGTTGAATTCTCTCAAGGGTAATATGGAACTTGCAATTGCACAACATTAGGATACAAAATATCATGGTACAAGGAATAGTATGTAGAAGAATTAAGGAGATGGAGCATCTCTTGAAATGATAGATTATATGCATTTCAAATATGGTTTTCCCTCCTTGTATAAAAGCCCGATCAACCTGTTGTATTCTCTTTCAAGAATACGAGAGCGGTGATTTCAGAATCATTTGGTTCATTATTATGAGGGAAAATTTGAAAGCAAATCACTAGAGATAGAAGGTTGATTAATATTCTGACTAATTATTTTGTCTCCCATTGATTGATCATGGATATGTTCAACTAAATTAAGGGAAGATTTATTGTCCACATGATTATCAACTTTACACTTGACCTCCCTTACTTTAGAAACATATATAAAATCTATGAGGTGTGACAATTGTTGTCTTTAAAGTCAAAGGTTTCTTCTTCGATAGGAGGAGACATTGTTGGCAAATAGTGATTAGAAGTGACAATTGCATTTTGTAAAGATGATGTTGCTCATGATTTTTCAAAAATAGAAAAGTTGATATATAAAAATTATGAATTGGCACGAAATCTTCAAATTTGAACCATCTTGAGTTTGAGTGTTAGTGCTCAATTCAGGTTGGTTAACAATTAATTGATCTTGCTCATCACGAGAGACAAAGCGAGATATTTAAACCACTCATTAATAAGCAAACATTTATTTCAAAGGGAACCTATTACAAACATGAATGAACCTAATTGAAAAATCATTGAATGATTCATTGTTTTCTTTCCTTAAGTAACTTAATTCTTCACTTAATTCATCATAATCATAGTTGTTAAAATCGATAAAACTCAATTACAAACTCGAGAAAAACAATAAATGGAATTAGTCTGAAAATATTCAAACCAAACCTTAACCCAACCTCATAGGAAAGTAGAGTGAACAATTTTCATGTGACACTAGGATCAATGATCTTATGTCTTAAACATTTATAAAAGAAATTAGAAATATGGTCTACTGCGGATGTGTTCCCTTCACCATCAAGGGTGAGGTTCTAAAAAGAGGTTAGTTGTCTTGTTAGGAATAAGCACGTGTGAGGGGGTGGAAAGCATGTTCCAACCACAGGTGATTTAGAACCATAGGAAATTGAATACGGTACAGAATAAAGGCTCCTAGAATTATATTGTCAATCGGCCCTCCTTCTAGAGCTATTTCTGTTGACACGTCCAAATGGCCTATCAAGCAGATAAGTGAGAATGCATGATGGAAGATCCCAATTAGACATACTCTTGTTTCATGTAGCATTTCCGATGAGTATGTGGGCCTCATTTCCACTCAAAATTAAAATAAGAAAAAAAAAGAAATGGAATAAATAGCTAAATACAAATTACATATAAATATCTACATGGCATAACTATTGTAGGTATATTTAATATCATATAAACTTATACTTTTTATGTACATGATACTTTACCTTGCAAGTTTTAATCTAAACTTCTGAAACTCAATGTGAAAATGGTTATTTTGATGAAAGTAGATAAAGAAAACATAAAAATATTTTTGATTTTTCCTTTATAAATCTTAAAACTAATAAAGAAAATGTTATGAAACAAAAAAACGTATAGCTAGTCAAAAGCCAAAATTTACGTTAATTCAGGTGATATTAAACAAAATGGCATAAATATGTAAATGAGCTAACATGTTAGCAAGTTAATGATATGCATCCAAACATATGTACGATCAGAGAACATCCAACCACCTTGTCCAAGAGGGAAACACCTGCCAATGAACCTTAAGATTGTTCTAAATAAATTTAGAACAATGTGTTGGCAGTTGAGTTTAAATAATAGAATAGATGATACAAATAGGTCATGTGATCTTATGATCACAAGCAATTACATTAAGATAAATATGATAGTAATCGTGTTGCATTTAAGCATTCAACTAGAATTAAAGATAAATATTGTCATTTAAGTTGAATAGATGATCCCTGCTATTAATATCTAGAGCATGAAATATGGATGGTATTTATAAAATAATTATCCCAAAACAACTTGATCATTAAGTCTAAAGCTATCAAAACATATTATCATATCAAGATAAACAAAACTTAAATGAATACACCATTTACAAGAAGCTAAAGTTAAAATTCATATTGTTGTTCCATACAAGTTTGTGAATTAATTGTCATCTTTAAAACCCCAAGCCAAGATGGTTTCTGAAATTACAAAGCGTTGTAGTATTTAAAGAGTTCTTGTAAGCTAAACATCTTATCTTGTAGGATAGGATCAAATCTTAGGATGATTTACTAGTTACAAAAATAGAAGGTAATAAAACCACTCAATATCAAACCGTATAAACCCAGATTATAAAAGGTTTGTTTATATTTTACAAAATGAGCCAAATAAATGGCTGGCGACCCAAAATGCCCCATATCATTATGTCTCCACAATATTCACGATATCCTTTCAACCGAATGCTAAATTTGGCTCATAAAACTTCACAATTAATCAGTGCTTTGACACACTCATAATTTTTTATTATGACATTTCCAGTTCTCTTCAAGCGTTTTCCTTGTTTGTGTGCACTGATCTTGACTCTATGGTTTTCATTTGTTAATGATTCAATCTGAGTTGTGAGGGTCTTGATATTCTCTTGAAGGGAGGGGACATATGTTTAATACTTGTCTATCCAAAATAAACACACCTCACATCATGTTTCTGGAACAATTGGCTAAGGAAACCCATGGTCATGCGTCAGAACGCTACCACTATTTTATGTGGGTTATTTACCGAGTTTGATCCCTAGAAAACCCTCACTATGTTTACCCGGGCATGGTGCTTGAATTATTATGAAATCTTAGTACATGGATGAGATCCGGTTTATAGTAATTAGGGTCCTCCTCTGCCCGGAACTTTTAGATCTCGGAATTTGAGATTTCATGGACCTCGATCGCTTTGATAGAGCTTATATGAGACTTTGATTTATTTCTTAGGATCCTAGAGATTAATCTCCCTTCCCTTTTGTTATTAAAACCTATATCCGATTTGTTTTTAGACAGTTTGTGCGAGGGCTTGTTTGTGGTTTTTGCAAAGGTGTTAGGGAGAGGCACGTACTTCTGCGTTCGTGAAATTCAATGACTCTTGGGTCAACATCTTGTTGCTTGGACATAGGCTCATCGAGTGCGTCCTTATCACAGGGTTCTTTGGATGAGAATATTATTCTATCAATGGAAGGGATAGGGTTTTCTTCTAACATGGGCTTATCAGCCTCTACGGGATGGATGTAACAAAGCCATTTGAGATAGGAAAGTATCCCAATAAATTAAGCCCTCCAATTTTAAATGATGGACTAACAACATCCTGATCAATCCATGATGAAATAAACTGGAGTTCAAAAACTGTCTCTTATACCTCTTGGCATTTAATATAAACTTCTCAATAAATAGAAAGGCATGTTCAAATGGAAACCGATGAAGTTCATTAACAATCTTATGTGGTAAAGAAAAAAACGAGGCCGAAGCGACCCTCACATGTAACAAACTATCTTAAAACTACCAATAAACCATGCCACCTAGTCTTTAATAGAGATATATGCATACCTTTATCACAACAATAGATTTTCCTAGAGGTAAAAAAAAAACTCCACAGCACCTCCTCTATCTTGGAATTCTTAAACCATTTTTGCACGCTGGGAAGACCTATTGCAGCTCCAAAAACACCTTGGTGGTTTCGATTGAGCGATCACCCACTTTGTCTGGAAACATCCATCAAAGGAGGGGTAGAACTCACGGAATGCTTTCAAGTTGTAGCTTGAGTTTCTCGAGTCAGAGCCAGCCTTGACCATAAGGTATTCCCTTAGTTGTCATACAAAGTAGGGTTGTGAGGCCATTTAGTTCAACCTGAGACGATAGAGACCATATGGATTCAAACAACTGATCCAAATTTGATAGAAATCAACGCTTTGTAATCATGAAGGGTTTCATAAAATAGAAGGAACCAGGGAAAAAAACAAGGGAATAAAACCCACTATTACCCTCGTGAAATTAAATGAAGGAATGAGGGGTTCCTCACGAGAATCGGTGTTTTTAGCAATGAATGTAAAGGAATACGAGCGAGCTTAGAGACAACTTGAGAGTGATGGACCTATTGAGTTTGGGACCTCACCATCAACATAGTACATAATATGACCAGATGCGTTTTGAGTATCATCATTTTGTAAAGGGTGGAGTTTCTCATTATAAGTTTAAGAAAATAGGTGTTTGACAAAATCAAGAAACTGAGAAATCATAAAGGATTTCAAAAATTATACATGAAACAAACTCATAGCCTGACATCAATAGATTCTTTGTGTATCATTGAAAGATCTAGAGTATACCTTATAACAATGAGCAACTTTAAAACAATTATTTTATTGACATGAGATAGGCCGTAAAGAAAAATATCATTCTTAAACGATTTGTATGAACATTTATTCTCTTAGGGAAATAAGCCTTAAATTCAATTCTAATAAATTCATAAGTTTCGTGTTTGTTCATGCTAGGTCATGACGAAGCATGAAAGAACTAAGAAAAAATAAAAGCCTCTTAGTAAGCATCTTTCAAGTGGCAATGTTTATGTGTAGTGAGAGAACTAAGAAAAATAAAAACCTC
>SNQJ01S0140262.1:25174-49200 GCA_010110895.2 Picea sitchensis | reverse complement strand
GTGGAGATCTTGTTGTCCCTTCTTTTGAAGATCTTGTTGTCCCTTTTTGTGGAGATCTTGTTGTCCTTGTTGTCCCTTCTTTTGAAGATCTTACTGTCCATTTTTGTGGAGATCTTGATGTCCCTTATTTTGAAGATCTTGCTGTCCCTTTTTGTGAAAATCTTGTTGTCCATTTTGTGGTTTTCTTGTTGTCCCTTCTTGTGGGGTCCCTGCTATTGTTTTCCCAGCTATGGTCAATACCTTGTTGTCCCTTCTTGTGGGGTACTTGTTGCAGTTGTCTTGTGAATGTCTATACCTTGGCAAAACTATCCCTAAGTCCATATGACATAAATCAAATCCTAGAGGTTTGATCCATGAACCTAAAACTATTTCTAAGCATATTTTAAAGGTTTACATTCACACATGTGACAGGTACATCTTTCATAGATCAGGAAGTAAGCTTGAGGTTTGTCTTTTCACTAATTGTTTTTGTTTATACTCGGAATTTATTTTAGATCTGTCTATTTATTTTCTCATATATGCTGATCTAGTGAACAAAAAATTAAATGGGCATTATTGTTTCTATTTTTCCCCTAATTCTAACAATAGTTGTTTGACCTTAAGTATACTTCTAATGCTAGATTTTATCTCACACCATTCCCTTGAAAGGTAAAACCCTGTTATTTAAACATGAGCCTAATCTTGCTTCTCCTCATAAGACCCCTACATATATGCCCATGGTTTTCCATGATTTAATTCCATAATGAGCATTCAAGAGAATGATCCCAAAGACAACACGGCAGTTGTGGCCAAAGGGAAAGGGTTAGTAAATTTTGTCCCCTTTGTTCCAGCACAAACCACTTGTACTAGAGGAATTTTGCATCTATAAGATATATGCAAGCAGGTAGGACATAAATTTTAACTTTTTTGTTTAATTTGGGGAAGCTCAGGGTTGAAATGTAATTCCATGTTTATTAGGCACCTGCATTCTCTTGGGAGGTCTACACCAATCCCTTACAAATTTTTTAGTTATCATGGTCTAGCCACTTATGATTTCACTCATAGTAATCTTGGTGCCACAGGGAACTCTCAGCTGAAATACACCTGAAAATATGCAACCAAGCAACTCTAAGGGCCATGTAGTAATTAACTGATGAAGGTAGATTGAAGGTAGAGTGAATTTGTTGTTGAAGGAACATTTAGCTAGAAGTAACAACATAGATATTTTATTGAGCATATTTTCTCTTACTGTAAGAAAGGTCATATAGGTTGTTGTTGATATTACCTCCATAACTTGGGGATGAGAGTTGGAGAGGATGCAAATTTGTGGCTCCACCTAGTAGCAACAAGGAGAGGCCATATTGGGGCAAAGAAGGATAAATTACTGATCAGTTGGTTGTAATATGTAATCTGTCATAGGTTTAGTCCTTTCAGTAAAGGTCTATATTTTTTAGTTCTAAATAGCCTCTAGTTTAGATGAGCATAATCCTAGTAATAACCTTTTTGGCATTGGCAATGCATGAACCTTTTGTTATGTTATTTCCTATATTAAAAGTCAAAATCCTTTTGAAGTTGTCTTTGAGCACCTATTCCTCAACTATAAAGAATTTGTAAATATGTTTATCACAATTAGTAAAATTTTAACCAGAGCGCAAAATGGCATGTTAGCTAAGAGAATGCATATTGAGGATTGTAATAAATGTGTCATTCCTTGATAGTTGTTTAAAATGCTTCGATTTTTTGGGATAGCTTTATATGTGAGTATTGTACATGTCCTATTGTTCATATTTGTCCTTTTTATCTTGCATTCAGTTGTTTTTTAGAAGCACTGCATATTGTATTTTGGGGGCTGCTAAATACCCATGTAGATAAAAGGAGAACCCCCCGTTTTGAAGAAACTCTGTAATGGTTGTAACTTTTTGCAACTCTTTTGTATCAATGATTCTATGGCTAGTGTAGCTAAACGGGAAAATATCATGACATTTAAATTGTCTAACCTCCAATAAAATTCATTTATGAATCAAAATTAATGGGACTATAACTGAATAACTATAGACACTAACATATGTGTTTGAACTCTTTTAACAATCCATACTTGAAACTTCTTATTACATAGTTTTGTTGGAACCAAAACACATTGGATGTAAAAATATTATTCCTACGAACACAAAAACAAAAAACAAAATTATTCTAATAAGCTTTGATTATGCTTTACTGAGATAAAATAACATAATTAAGAATTCATACCAAATTTTGTTATTTTCCTTCTTATTGCTATAGTTGTAAGATAGAGTTGTAAGGAAAAACAGACAAACTTAGACATCATTTTTAGAGGGTTTTTTTTTTCTTTTTTCAATCTATTCACTATATGAACAAAATGTTGAAAAGAGCAATTTCATGCCAATTTATACCTAAAATACCTTGAATTTGATAATAGTGCAATATAATTAATGGAAAAGAAACCCTATGTTAATTTCAATATTACAGTGCAATAAAATTAAGGGGAAAGAAAGTTGAAACCCTGTGTTAATTTCAATATTACAGTGCAATAAAATTAACGAAAAAGAAAGTTGAAACCCTATGTTAATTTCAATAGCAATTTCACAAACAAACTTGAAACCCCAATTGCAAACATGGAGATACTGCAAATCGGACCTTGGCTTTCTGGTTTGGTGAAGTTGTCCCCTCATTCTAAAATCCGAAATTCATTGTTACTAAAACTTCCAACTTCCAAGCAATGACGTCTTGGCCCGTGGGTATAGTGAATCTGGGAGAAATGGGTGAAAGTAGAAATATGAAAAATGGACCAAAGGTTCCACAAAAAACCTAAAAAAAACTTATATCTTCCAAGAAATAGAGTTTTGGCTAGTACATATAGTGAATCGAGGGGGAATGGTTGCAATTGGAAATTCTGAAACAAGAGACTCAGAAAACTTAATGGACATTGGAGATTCAAGCACTTTGAAGAGGAAAAATGGTTTTGTATCTTGATTGGAGAGCACATTAATTATATCACCTAACTTAACAACTCCAATTAATTCCCCTCCCTGCTCCATTGCTCCAAGTTCCAACGGGCCGACCAACCTCCAAGTTACGATAAGGAGATTCAGATTTCAATTCTTGAAGGGAATTTGTTCAATGTTATCGCAATTTCACACTAATCAACATTTATCTACCTGTACAATGTATAGTGTACACCAGTGGAGAGTTAATTAGTAACAGTGTCCGCAAATTTTAATGACGGGCAATTTAAAATATTACCCTTCCTCGAAAATTTTAAGTTCTTTTTAACATTTCTGGAATAATTTTCAAAAATTAAAATTAATTTTTTTTACGTGGAATTATTTAATAGCCCTTCTAGGACGTGCTAGACCCCTTAAACGGGCATTGAATTTTGATCGCTCCATTCCAGGAAGCAAATAGGCAATGAATGTACACATCATAACTCTTCTGCTATCGATAAGGTGCTGCTCCTCCACCAAAATAACCAATTGGATTTCTTTCAAATATCTGTCGCTTGAATTTATAAAGGAGCAATTGGATAGTGAGAGTGCCCAGATCGTTTCCCGGAATCCATGAAGCCTTCCTTCCGAAGGTCTTCCTCACATCTAATAAGACCATGGTAATTACGCGGAAAAGCGTACACCTAGTGATAATGGGCAGATTTAATAGGGGTTAGTGTTTAATAAGTTTTCTATGGACAAGATTAAATATGGCTGGAATATTCTTAGTAGTCACACAAAATAAATGGTTGTGATTTCAATCATTAACTTCGTAGCTATTATAAAGACATCCGTTTATGTGTTTACTTTTTTACATTTCCCTAATCATATTTAAAAATTACTTTGATAGGTAATTGATTGTCACGTAAGTGATTAACATAAATTAAAATATTAACACTAAATGAAGCCCAACAGTGTATTTGTTAATCAATAATAAAATTTAATATATTCTTTTAAGGATTCTTTTCATCTTATCAACCTTTCGGGGTTACGTCAACTCATATCCAATATAAAAATATGTGAACGTGTTTCTGCTCATCCTGAACTTGATCCATCCACAACATTCCAACGTTGTCATGCCTGGAAATGGATTTGACCCGATAGATCTGCAAATCTACTGGGGTTTCAAAGCACCTTTCAGATCTACGAAATCTACGCTACTTGAAGATATTTTAGCCAATAATATAGACTTGAAGTACCTAGAAGTTAATCCAATTATAAATTTGGGTCATTTGAGTGCAGGGTTGAAATTTAACGGGAAAAATGCCCGTCAGAGGGCATTTTACCCGTTTTTTACGATCAAACTTTCTACCTTACCGTCTCTTCAAACGGGCAACCAGGTTCACCTGAGATGACTAATTTCACCTGCCAAGACGTGACATTTCAAAAAAAACATAATTGCAAAAAATTAAAAAATTTAAAATTGACACGTTGAGCCGTTGTCATTGAAGTCATATTTATTAATACCCAAGCCAGGTGGACTGCTGTCAATTAATAAGTGTGGTATGAATAATTTACATCTTATTTCTGTAAGAACCTGATACAAATAAAAAATAAAAAAAAATCTATCTCACATGTAAATTGTAATCATGTTGTTTTGTGTACTACTGTGATGATGTGTACTACCCACATTGTTATCTTAAGAGGCAAGCAATATCATGACCATCCCGTCGCCACCCTCGATGCCATGCCGTCCTCGATGTCCGCAACATGACCATCCCGTCTCCACCCTCGATGTCCGCGTTTATTTCGACGAGCTCCTCCCTACAGTGGAGGTTGGGTCGTTTCCGTTTCCGTTTAGGTTTTCCGTGGATGGTATGGGGTCGGCATGACCATGCAGTGTGTTGCATCCGTCGGCTCGGACCGGTTAAGGTACATCGAATTAATGGTTGGACTAGCTCATAATACCTCTCATAAAAGTCCAACAAACACCATCCTGCTGCAATTCAAAATTTGAAGGAAAAAATTGAAAATTTTAAGTTTCAAATTTAAACTAGCGCTTCATTGGAAAGACCTCATACAATCTCTTTTTGAGTGACAGTTCGAATCACATATCTTGATATATGGTTCCCTGTTAACGTTTATCCTATTCGATTGTAGTGAAGTGCAGGTAATATCCTCATTCACTTTTTCCTTCTTTTTTTTTGGTCTAGTTCCGGACTGCAACAGAGTAGACTCGTACGCGATATCGATATTTTTTTAACGTTCCACTGTTTCCGCCGATTTTTCAGGAACAAAATTGTGGAGGTTTTCCATATTTGGGAATCTAGATGTTAGATCCACAAGTACAACATAAAAAGTCAAGATGTAAGAAAAACATAAATTTAAACCATGTATATAGAGTTTTGAAAAATAACTATTTTTTTAAACAGAGAAAGACAAATCAAATACTTCATTAACCATGAAGAGTACCACACCAATGGAAAAACAAAACTAAAAATATCACTTAATATTTTATATTAGTGTTATATGATAAAACAACAAAACCTAAAAATCTTATTTCATATTTTATATTATTATATGATTTTACATTTTATATTATTATATGATGTAACAACCAAATAAAAATTATTTTATATATTATATTGTGAACACTTATAAATATTTTTTCAATAGTTTAAATATGAAATATAAAATAAAGAAGAAAAATAATTAATAAAAAATTACTTGTATTTTTTAATGTATCTTCTCCCAAAATTTTCACACATATACACTTGCTTCCAATATTTTCCAAACACTTAATTCCAACCTTCCAATCCAAAAATAAGTTAGTGTATATTCAAAATACAATATTGTTGTTTCACTTCCACTCAATATTTTACAAAAGAATTATATAAACCATCGAGCCTCTTTAAGCTAAACCCTAAATGGCTTGTAAAACAAGACTTCATCCAAAAACTTAAGGATTCACTCCTTTTGAAAACTCTCAATGAATCATCAACCATTCAATTCGACCTTTAAAACATGAAAAAGGTTAAATAAGGAGTAATACAACGATAAAAATAAAAAACAATATAGAATGATAGAATCCTCAAAAGAGGTGGGAGAGGCCTTAGTCTCAAGGTTTTTAACATAGGGTTTTGGTTTCTTATTGGACTCTCAAAGGATAAATTGAGTCAAACTAAAAATAAAAGAAGAAATACCCTTCTAGACAAAGAGAAGGAATGACGTCTAAAGAGTAGGATGTTATGGCTCCAAGCAGGGATGACAACACCAAATTTTTTCATCATTTGCCTATAGCATAAAATATATAAACTTTGTATGCAAAATAGCTAAAGAGGATGACACATGGGTTGAAAAATTTCTTGTCAAAGGGGTTAGATACTTTCAAACCTTGTTTAAAAAAGATAATCGTTACACCATCAATGCCATAATTTTTCTTTCTAGTTTCTTCCCTCATTTTTGGGAACCTAAGGACAATCAGAGCCTCATGGTTGAGGTGGGAAAGGAGGATATTTTTCGAGTTTCACAAATCTTTCATAAGACAAGATTCTAGGATCTGATAGCCTACCTAGTGAATGTTTGAAAACACAAGTATTCCAATAAATTTCAAACACCTTCAGTAAACAATTGCACAACCAGATCAAAGATCAACACACCAATGTTATTACGTGGTAAAACCCCTGTGGGGAACATCCACAACCCCAACCAACATGGCCACTTGAGGCAATTTATTAATGCAAAATAAAAACATTATAAGAGAATTTCTCACAATTGATCATCAACAAACGACCCTCTATTATCTTTAAATAGAGATCATGGACCAATCAGATGTTAAGGCTCCACATATCAATGTAGTCATTAAGATCGAGGATAATATGAGCCATCAGATCACTTTATGTCAAGAACATAGCGTGACCATCGGATTACAAATGCATACTAATGCATACTAAGGAAACAAACTAATAAACACAATTTATCCTAATGACACATTAGACCATGTTGATCTTAACTAAATCCTAAGGCATGTCTAAATATCCTAACATCCCCCCTTAAGAACAACTTGGGATAGGATTGAAGGATTTACAAAGGTGACACAATATGTGAAGGAAGGAGGCATTAGAACCTATTCTCCCTTAATGAAAACTCCCTAAACTCCTAACATAGATCGAAGTTTTGAAAACTTCACTTATGTAGGAGACTTGGTGAAAATATCTGCAACTTAATCTTTTGTAGGGAAAAAGAGAAATTCAATAAAATGATCATGAATTAGCTTTTTGATAAAGTGCATGTGTAGCTCGATGTGTTTGCTACATTGATGTTGAACTAGATATTTGGCAAGCTTGATGGGACTCTGATTGTCATTCTAGAGGGTGGTCGGATGTTTCTACTAGAATCCAAACTCTGAAAGGCCCTGTTGACGCCATAAGGATTTTTGACATGCATTAATCATTGCTCGATACTCTGCTTCTACTAAAGAAATATAAATAGCCCATTGTTTCTTACAATCCCAAGTGACAGGTCTAGAACATATTTGTGAAAATAAAGAATACAATTTTGTTACAAAATTAAGTTACTTCTTTACAACCATTCTCATAAAAAAGTGCTAAATAATATCAAACTTAATGAGGACTCTTTCGCCATCAAAAATATTATTGTAAATATCAAGCTTATTTCTTGAAATTCAATTTTAGAAGATGCTTAGTTATCTTTTCATACCAATCTCACAGTTCTTGTTTTAGGCCATAAAAGGATTCAATGAGTTTTCGTAGTTTCTGTTCTTGTCCCTTCACAACAAAACCTTGTGTTCTGTGTGATTGTTAATGAATTCTTTACTTTCTGTTGATCATTAACTTAAGAATGAATAGTTAAAGTAGCTATAACAACATGCATGCATAGGTTTAAATATGAATAAATCATAGAAGTATTTGAATTATTAACAAGGATAATGCATAAGGAAGAAATAACCCAATCACAATCCCCACTCATTCCTAGACTGCAAACACGTGATTATTGCAGTCCCCCATAAAATCTATCTCGGGTGAGACTTCTTTGTGCACCTGTGCGCAGTGTTGCCTTTTGGTTTACTAGGAGGGCCGAAAAATTTGAGGGTTTTGTTGGAAACCTGTTTGAGATCAGAACCTGGGTCAACCCATGAAGAAGCAGTTAACCAACAAATGGTTATGTTGTTGGCTAGAACTGCACAGGATTGAGTGGACAGGATCCGTGAAAGAAACGCACGGAGGATGAAATTATAGAAGGGAACATTCAGACCATGGAATCCAACGAAGGGAGATATTGTAAGATGGTTGAAAATAAAGGAACTTGAGTTTGCGTAGAAGGACAACAGAAACCCTAAGTTAACACCGTGCAAATATCTCAGCAAATATGTGTTTAGCGACTTGCACATGAGGTATTTTTCTGTGATTTCTCGCATTTGTTATAGGAGTGGGTATTGAGGTTAAAGGACAACCACCCTACAAATTGAATCATAAAGCTAGAGTGAAATCATGTTGAGATTGCGCAGTTACAACAAGTTAATAACAAATTTACGCGCGCAATAGATTTTTGGTTAGACAATATTGTTGAAGGGTTTATCACTGAATTTTCAATAGATACCGCGAAGTCCTACACAACAACATAACAAGATTTTCTAAAAGGACCTAGAGGTATGTACATCTGTAATGTCCCCAACCACCAACAGGCTGGGCAACGCCACTTCTTGGATGTTTCACTTAGCTTTGATACCAATTTGTAATGTCCCCAGCCACCAACAAGACGAGCAATGCCACTTCATGGACATTTCACTTACCTCTGATACCAATTTGTAACATCCCCAGCCACCAACAGGTCGAGCAATGCCACTGCGTAATTTCATTGTAATACCATTTTGTGGCAGCCCTGGCCACCCAGGCTGGGCCATGTAGCACCACCAACAGGGTGCTAAGCTTTGATAGTAGGTTAATTGTTCATCTTAGAGTACACATATATTACATGCATTCCTAATGAAATAAAAGGCAATAAAATATACTACTACCATACCAACTCATGTGAAATTGACCGTAAATCACACATGCAACAAAAACACATGATAACATTGTAAGAATCATAGACATGCATAACATACATCATTAAACACAAAATTGATACTTATCTTTGGATTGTGAAGTCCACCGACTGTGTGAAAACCTTCCACGAACCTCCCAGCCTCAGACCACACTGCTCATCACTCTCAGCAGTGGGTCACTCCCGAGATGGGACTCAACTCCATCGGGAAACATATTCCTAGGATTGACAAGGCTAACATGAATGTCACATAGTTCAATAGGAAGGATTCTCTCTGGAGCCACTTACGCCCATTGCTCACAGACTCTCATTCCCCACATGCCCATCCCACCCCATGAGTATACACCTTCACTGTCACACAGTTCATCGACTGCTCCACCTCCCTTTCGGGGCTTCAGCAACAGGTCGGACATGAACTCTCAGAGCTCTGTAGTTGTTACTGGACTCCCTCCAGGATAATTCACTTCCTCAGCACACTCTCTCACCCGGAGAGAGAGTTTCTCATAGGCCTGACAACTTGCCTCTTCAATCTACAGGTCGGACAACCCGCCTTTGCAAACCACATGCCTGGCAACCTGTTTCTTCTATCCAACTCCTAGGACAAATGGGAAAGGATGGAGGCAACAATAGAACTTAGGTAAGGCAGAGTACGACTCATAAAAATACCATTGCTCACAAGTTACATAGGTTCACGATGGCCACGGGTTCAAAAATGGCAGAAATGGTTGGCTCCTTGCTTTTTCAGTGCGCGAGTGAACTAGTCAAGTTAAAGGTTATCGACTGGTCAGAGAACGACAATAATGGTGAGAGTGTGAGCCCCAACTGTCTATCCCTCCACCCTCATGATTTACCCATTCAAACAACAAGAATTCCCACTTAAACTGCATGTGCCTGAGCTGACACCTGTCGCTCATGAAGCACGTTCTTTTCCATTTGGAAGTCATTCCCTCTTCCCAAGAAACATAGGATATATTCATATCCTTCTATCAACATTTAGAATAATAATAAATTATTCTTGGACTTAAGCTCTTAAGATAAGTTCCTATTTCTAGCCTCTCACCCCCCTCTCTCTTACCGAGCCTAGTGGAGCTTAGTCCCCCATACTCTTTCTTTGTGTTCGGTCTACATGCAGTGATGTTTTTATATTAAGAATATGAATATTTACATGTACAAAACAGGCTCCTGGCCTTTAACACCTAGGCTCACTGGCCTGATAAACACTTAAGTCTATCATCTTATAATTGCTTGGCTCACTAGCCTAAAAAACATGTTACAATTCATAAATACAGTTGGGGCTCATCCTTGGGGATATTACAATCCCCTCACCTTATTTTTGCACTGTCCTCAGTGCAACTTATTTACAGGGCATGAACAAGATTTTTAAAATCTTCAAAAAGATGCAGGTATTCTACCCGCATAACATCCTCATGCTCCCATGTTGTGTCCTCAGGACCATACCAGGTCCACTGGAACTTTACAAGACCTATGGCTCGATTCTGGAGCTTCTTTCTCTTCCGGTCCAATATGTGCACCAGATGCACTTGCAAGGCACCTTCTTTCTCCACCTGAAACACATTCCAATCAATCACATGATTAGGATGAGGTATATGCTTCTTGAGAAATGAAACATGAAAAACATTATGAACATTCATGGATGAAGGAAATGCAAGCATATAAGCAACTAGTCCAATCCTTTCTAGGATTACAAATGGTTCACAATATATGGCTACCAACTTGGAACAATTTCCCATATTTAGGGAACTTCTGTTGGCTTTTACTTTCAAGAAAACATGATCACTCACTTTAAACTCCCTGTGGGTTCTGTTCTTATCAACAAAAATTTTCTTCTTGTCTTGGGCATCCTTCATATTCTCCTTAATCTTCAACATTTTCTCTTCCATTTCCTTGAGAAACTCTGGCCCAATTATTTCTCTATCATCTAGGTTGTCCCAACTTATTGGTGTGTTGCACTTTTTTCCATAAAGTGCTTCAAACAGGCTCATCTTCAGTGATGCTTGATACCCATTTTTGTAAGCAATTTCTACCAAGTGTAGATAATCCTCCCATTTAGATGGTTTGTCCATCACATACATCCTTAGCATGTCTTCTATCACTCGCTTCACCCTCTCTTTCTTCCCATCAGAATCAGGATGATAAACAGTGTTGAAGTTCAGATTTGTTCTGAACCCTTGGAATAAACCCTTCCAGAACTTTGATGTAAACTTTGGGTCTCTGTTAGATGCAATTGTCTTGGGTATGCCATGTAATCGTGCTACTTCCCTCATATAGATATCAACAACATTCACTGCTTTGCGAATAGTCTTTATTGGAATAAAATGGGCAACTTTAGTAAGTTTATCCACCACCACCATGATGGAATCATGTTGCTTGTTTGTTTTGGGTATTCCCGTGATGAAATCCATTGTCACCACTTCCCACTTCCACTCAGGAATGGGTAATGGCTATAGTAATCAAGCTGGGTGTCTATGCTCAACCTTGACCCTTTGACATTCTAAGCATTTAGCTATGTATTCATCAATCTCCTTCTTCATGCCTGGCCAATAATATTGGATCTTGACTGCTGAAACTATTTTTTGATATCCTGGGTGTCCTGCATAAGGCACATTATGGATCTCTTTTAAAATCATACTCCTCGATTTTGGAGAATTGGGTACATAGAGTTTGTTTCTATACCGAAGGATTCCATCAATTTCCAATTCATAATCCTCAACCTTCTGCTACATTTTACCTTGCTGCAATTTTATTACCAATTCCATGTACTGTAAATCTGAATTTGCAGCTTCAGAAATTTTGCCTTTAATATATGGCCGATACATGATAATGGTTGTAGCATGTTGTTCATTCACTCTCCTATTGAGTGCATCAACCACTTTGTTCTCCTTTCCTTTTATGTGCTTGATATCAAAGTCATACTCACAGAGGAATTCCAACCATCTACTCTACCTAGCATTCAAAGTAGGATGATTAAACAAATATTTCAGACCGTTATGGTCTATCCTTAGCTCAAACCTCTTTCCCATGAGGTAGTGTCTCCACTTATTCAAAGCATGCACTATGACTGCCAATTCCAAATCATGAGTGGCATAGAGCCTTTCATTCTCTTTCAACTTCCTTGATTCATAACATATAACAAACCCATTTTGACTGAGGACTCTAGCCAGTCCTTCTTTACATGCATCTGTGCATACAATGAAGACTTCATTCAGATCTGCGATCTTCAGAATTGGAGCACTGGTCAGTTGCGACTAATACTCATGAATATGGGTCATAGATTAATGACTTACACTACACAGTTAATCCCAAAAATAATATCTAGTTTCTTCAATTGCTGGAAACTCTTTTCACATTCGTCTCTCCATTGAAATTTCTTTCCCTTCCTTTGCAAGGAAGTGATGGGGTGAGCTATTCTAGAAAACCCTGCAATGAACCTTCTATAGTAACCAGTTATACCCATGAAGGATATGACTTTCATCACATTCTTAGGTGTTTTCCACCCTTTAATGGCCTCAATATTTTCAAGGTCCATTGCTATCCTTTCTTCATATATGATATTTTGTTTTGATAAAACAAACACTTGCTCAATTTGGCATACAACTGATGCTCCCTTAGAACTTGCAACACCATCCTCAAATGATGTTCATGCTCTTCCTCTGACTTGGAATATACAAGGATTTCATCCAAAAAGACAATGACAAACTTGTCTAAATATTCCCGGAAAACACCATTCATTAAGCACATAAAACAAACTGGTGCATTTGAAAACCGAAATGGCACCACTGTGAACTCATAATGACCATACCTTGTCCTGAAGATGGTATTGTTGATATATTCTTCTTTAATCCTTACCTGATGATATCCCAACCTAAGATCTATCTTTGAAAATATCTTTGCACCCTTCAATTGATCAAAGAGGTCATCAATCCTTGGCAGAGGATAGTTGTTCTTTATAGTTACTTTATTCAACTATCTGAAGTCGATGCACAATCTCAATGTCCCATATTTCTTCTTCACAAATAAGACTGGGGCACCCCAAGGTGAAACACTTGGGTCTATATACCCCTTCTTCAGAAGTTCTTCAAGCTACATTTGCAACTCCTTCAATTCGGGTGTACTCATTCTATAAGGAGTCTTTGACACTGGAGCTGATCCAGGAATTAAATTTATAGAGAAATCAATATCTCTCTTTGGAGGTAGTCCTGGTACCTCCTCAAACACATCCTCAAACTCCTTTAACACTGCATGATCTTCAATATTTGACACCTTATCTTTAGGTGTTTCTTCCATATGAGTTTCAAATATCTGGAATCCCTTTCTATAACACTTCTTCAACTGCATTGTTGAGATTTCTCTGACAATAACTACCTTGGGAATTCCTTGGATTGCTCTCTGATTTCCTTCCTCATCTAGTAAAGTGAATGCCTTGTTATGACAATCTAGTATGGCATGGTTTTGGTCCAACCAATCCATACCAATCAAGCAGTCGTATGATCGCAAAGGCAAGATGTTCAAATATGCCTTGGTACTCAATCCATTCATGCTCACTTGACATGCTTTAACCAAGTCAACAACCTTTCTCTTGGCTCCTATAGCTAGTTGCACCAGCCAAGATTTCACATGCTTGCTTCTTGGTAATTGCAACCTTTCCACTACCTTGGGATCTATATAACTATGACTAGCCTATGAGTCAATTAAAATAGTAAATGCATGCTTATTGATCATACCTTCGACTTCAATCATGTGTGATTGAAACTCAACTTGCTTGTTGTCCATGGCTGCATAGATCCTTGGTATTCTACTGCCCATGTCCTCCACTGTTTATGCTTGCTGAACATTGTGGACCACTCTCACTTTGTCACTTTTGTGAGGGAACTCTCTATACTTGTGATCCCCTTAACAAACCCAACATTACATATGTGGTCTTCTTGGCATTTTCCCACCTACTTTAGCCATCCTGGGCTCTCTAAACACTGACTGTCTTTGAGGATTATTCCTGAAAAAGGGTGGCTTATTCCCCTTCTACCTATGTTCCCTCTTAAAATTCTTCTTGTCTTCCCAAGCTCTTTGGAAAGTAGGCTTTCTTTTATGCTGATCATATAAACATTTCTCTCTCCTTATGGTTTCTTCCATAGTTTTAGGATCATCATATTGGATCTTGTCACTAAGGAAAGCTGGAAGTCCACTCAAATATCTTTGGATATTGACAGTCTCATCTTTGATGAAAGGGACATACTTCAACAACCTTAGGAATCTTCTTTCATATTCATCTATAGTCATGCTGCCCAATTTGAGTTCAAATAACTCTTTCATCTTTCTGTCATAGTATCTCTTAGTTAAGTATTTCTTGAATTCCCTCCCGGTAACATTCTTCTCTTTGATATGTTGTACTTGCACAAGTTGTTCCCACCACATGGATGCTTTTCCTTTTAGTTGATACATTGAAATTCTTCCTTCTACATGAGAGGAGTATTTCTGCAGTTGGAAATATTTCCTCATGCCAAGAAGCCATGTCTCAACATCTTCCTCCTTCTGGTGCTCTCCATCAAACGTAGAAGATTCAATCTTGTTCATTTAACCGTTAAGTTAATCCACTCCATATCTCCTATGATTTATGGTAGGAGATGGACTTGAACTACTGTGTGACCTCCTCTTGGAGTGCCCTTGGGAGTGATGATGGTGCCTGCCAACACTCCTTGATTTTCTCTTCTCACCAGGGGACTTGTGACTTTTTGATTTACTGGAGTCACTCTCCTTATCCAATTTCTTTTCTATTCTTTCCAGGCTTTGCATCAACTTTATGTTGAATTCTCCATGTTGTTCCTTGGCTTTCATGAGATTTCTGTTATCTGCTTAGTGAGTCAGGACATCTTTCTGCAACTTTTCAATGATTTTCATCATGTTCCATACCTTATCTATCTCTTCTTCATGCTCATTGGAGTTTGATACTTCAACTCCTATATGGACATCCATTCCTCTAACTTCATTTTCTGAACTGTAAGCACCCTATGCCTTCCCCATTTCTTTACACTATGCGACAATTCGGTTCGGTTCTGACAATCGTTAACTCTGCAAAATGTGCAGTCAACCAAAATTTTGTTAGGCTATCAGACTTCAATAATTTCCCAGAATAACCTAATCTAATTCAACAAAAACAATATCATATTCCATTTTCTGTAGGTCTTGGTCGGTCAAGAACCCCTCGGGCTTCAATCTCTAAGCCCAATTCTGTTATGCAACAAATTTTGGGGGCTAGCCCCTTCTCTTCAACCCTTGGTTCGCATGTGACCATGGTTGTGACCCAACGCTTATGATTTGGGGCGCTTATCCGAAGCTTAGAAACTTCAGGCTTCGGGCTTCAGAGGTTTCCCTTTTCCCACACGTGCCAACATCACAGAACAACGAATTGTAGAACACATGGAGAACGACAGATCTACGGTCCACCTTCTTTCATGCACCATTTCTTTTAGAGTGTCAACTCTTCGGACTTCATGATCTGGCACCATGCATCCACTGGGGCCCACATTTTTCATGCTCGAACTAATAAATGCTGAAAATGTCACATCAACTTTAGTACTTTTCAAATTGTAGGGACATGGGTTGGTGGTTTTGGAGTAACCCGTCGATCGTTCCGCAATTGTCCCCACACTGACACATACCCCTTCTAGAAAACTGTGGTTTGGATTGCGGGAACGACTTGTAGAATTATCTATCGCACAACTTCGATCTCCGCAATGTCTCCCGACCCTCGATCTTGATAGATCGTGACCAAAGTTAATGAAGGCTCTATCTAGCTAACTTCCTCATCATGCTTAACTACCTTTTGCCACCTCCAAAAGTGCCACATGGCAGGACACACGAAGTTGACATGTGGTCGAATCAGGTGGGTGATATGTTTCACACTCTAACTGCGTTTCCATCTTACCAAGGTTCTTAACTCACTAACACGTGGCACACATCCCATGTGTCCACGTCATCCCTAGTAATGTCAGAAGGCCACGTCACTCTGGGACTTCGGGCTTCAGGAGATTTCACCTTCACACACCTCGTTTCTCCCGAACGTCGAACTCTCGAACAAACCAATATTCTGACATGTGTCTCTTGCGATGAATGGTCCGAATTAACTCCGGACTTTGGGACTTCGGGAGTTTGCGCATCAACACACCCAATTTTTCCCGAATGTCGTATTCCCGAGCAAGCTAACTTGCCGACACGTGTTCCTTTCTTGGATCGATGGAAAAGAAATACATGAAGTTCGCTATGTCTTCTCTACAAGTGACCGAGAGTTGTGAGCTTGGATTAACATTTGGGCGCTTATCTCACTTTGCAATATCGACAATTGTGTTTTAATGAACCATGAAGATCAATGGCCAGGAAAGATTGCGGAAACTCAACTTGCTCACACTTTAATTTCCTCTCGATCTCCACAATGTGAAGATGCTCGTCCGTAGTGGGATCGGTATCCATCATTGATCTGTTGATCGAGAAAGATCAATGATCCTGAGGGCTTGTGCGGTATCAAATTACTCTCGCTTTAATTTTCTTCTCGATCTCCGCAATCACTCCCTACCGTCGATCTCCCCTCAATGAGATCTGGAGGTCATGATTTAATCTTCGCTTGATCTGACGGCTCAAATTCAAACCTTGCAGTTCCAAACCCCCCGGTTACTGCAGTTTCTTTTCTCTACTATATTTCTCGAATTGTTATACCTCTTGAGCTTCCAAACATGTACCAAGTGATCTCTTGGCACTTTGGAATGCTCTGAAATTCAAATTTTTTCCTTCTCAAAAATTATTTTCCGAAACTTTTTCTTTAGCTTCCACTAATATGGACCATCCAAGATCACTGTTGAAACCATGGATCTGATACCAATTTGTAATGTCCCCAACCACCAACAGGCTGGGTAGTGCCACTTCTTGGACATTTCATTTAGATCTGATACCAATTTATAACGTCCCCGACCACCAACAGGTCGGGCAATGCCACTTCTTGGACGTTTCACTTATCTCTAATACCCATTTGTAACATCCCCAACCACCAATGGGCCGGGCAATGTCATTGCAAAATTTCACTATAATACCATTTTGTGGCATCCCCGACCACCTAGGTCGGGTCGTGTAGCACCACCAATAGGCTGTTAAGCTCTTATAGCAGGTTAATTGTTCATCCCAGAGAACGTATATATTACATGCATTCCTAATGAAATAAAAGGCAATAAAATATACTATTACCATACTAACTCATGAGAAATTGGCCGTAAATCATACATGAAATGAAAACACATGATAACATTGTAAGAATCACAAACATGCACAACAGACATCATTAAACACAAAATTGATACTTATCTTTGGATTGTGAAGTCCATTGACTACGTTCATACCTTTCATGAACCTCCCAACCTTAGACCGCACTGCTCATCACTCTCAGCAGTGGGTCACCCCCGAGCTGGGACTAAACTCCACCAGGAAAGGGATTCCTAGGCTTGGCAAAGCTAATAGGAATGTCGCACAATTCAACAGGAAGGATTCTCTCCAAAGCCACTTACGCCCACTGCTCACAGACTCTCATTCCCCACATGCTTGTCCCACCCCAAGAGTATACACCTTCACTATCATGCAGTTCATCAGCTGCTCCACCTCCCTTCCGGGGCTTCAACAACAAGCCAGATAGGAACTCTCAGAGCTCTGTAGTTGTTACTAGACTCCCTCCAGGATAATTCACTTCCTCAACACACTCTCTCACCTGGAGAGAGAGTTTCTCACATGATTGACAACCTGCCTCTTCAATCTATGGGTTGAACAACCCACCTTTGCAAACCATAGGCCCGAAAACCTGTTTCTTCTATCCAGCTCCTAGGACAAAAGGGAAAGGATGGAGGGAACAACATAACTCTAGTAAGGCAGAGTACGGATCAAAAAAATACCAGTGCGCGCAAGTTACATAGGTTCACGATGGCCATGGGTTCAACAACGACGAAAATGATTGGCTCCCTTCTTAATCTTAATCCCTATTTCCATACTCTCAGCCTCCTCTCCCTTATCTAGCCTAGTGGAGCTTAGTCCCCCATACTCTTTCTTCGTGGTCGGTCTACACGCAACAATTTTTTTATATTAATAATATGAATATTTACATGTACAAAACAGGCTCCTCGCCTTTAACACCTATGCTCACCGGATTAATAAACACTTAATCCTATCAACTTATAATTTCTTGTCTCACGAGCCTACAAAACATGTTACAATTCATAAATACAATTGGGGCTCGTCCTTGGGGATATTACAACATCAGATCGTTGTATACTTCAATCAAGATTTTATTGTATGAAAACTGTGTGATCACTATGGAATCAAACAACTAAACTTCCCTACATGCATGGGGGAAGGGGAGAAGCACTGAAAGGAGGTTGATAAAAGGACAGGGATATGGATAAGGGAAGGAAGGGGCCCATGGACCCAATCATGATGGAAGAGGACCAGATAAACAAAATAATGGAAAAATCTAGAAAGACGCGCAACATAATACCTTACCAATATAAAATGAATAACAAGAAGAGAAGCATATCCGATAGAGAGGGCTTGGCGAGTGATGAAGAAGAGGCAGAGGATCTCCAGGCTGTGGAGAAAATTGAGGAAATCCTATGTGAAACATATGAAAGGAAATTATGAGGTCTAGGGTAAGGAACAAAATTCATAACTCCAATCCAAATCACCATCAGTGTGGAACCTACAACCCCATGTGTGACTAATACACCAGAAAGAACGCCAACGTTTAGAAAACCAAATTTTAGTGGAAGAAGAACAAAAGGACATGGATCCAATCAAGGAAAATCAATTGGGGGAGCAAGTTCATAAAGTAACAATCAATTATCTACATTGCGCAGAGGCAGTAGTTCAACACAGTTCAAAATGGCAGGACATGATCCCATGATCAGATTACCAGAATTTCGGGGAGAGGCATCATAGGACCTTGAAAATCACTTATTCATTTGTGAGAAGAAAAAACAAACAATCCAGTGNTTTTGTTTATGGACCTACTTCAACCTTTTTCGTGACTGTATTTTTTGTTGGTTTTGCTACTGGAATCTTCCACTGCGTTGGCCAGTCTTTGATGATCCATTCAATCTCTTCCCTTGTGACATAGTATTGCATCTCTAGCCATGCCTTCTATAGATCCCTTGTGGCATGGATCCACATGTGGTGCCTGGATGCCTTAAATCTGCCTATCCCTTTAGTTTCCTGGACTACCTCCACAGGAATGCGCCACACATTGGTTGTGTGTTGTTGTATTTCTTCAAGCAACATTGCAAAAACTATTTTATTTTCTTGCTAATTTTTGTTTTCCTTGGCCTACCAGAGGGACTCATATCTAGCCGCATAACACTTTCCTTTCCTATCCAGAAAGGTTGAAAACTTTGGATCGTTGTCCTGTCATCATCATTGTCCTGTGAATCTTTTCTTGTCATCATTTCTTCTTGCACCCTATAAGTGTCTGAAGTTCTTTCTCTCATCAGCTCCATTGTTCTACACTCCTTATCATCATGGCCCACTGATTTGCAAAAAATGCAATATGAAATTTTTGGTATTGTCTTATACTTCTGAATCATTAGACAATGATATGGATCATTCCCATGCATCTTACAAATCTCGCACCATGTTCCTCCTGTTGGAAATGGGTTTGGTACCCCTATTTACATGTACTGCGCAAAATTTGGACATTTGTTCTTATGGTGTCCTTATGTCCTGCATAGCGTACACCAAACAACTTCTCTTTTCTCTTTGCCCTTATTCTGGTTAAGTTGAAATGTTAGATTCTTCAAACCCTCCTTCAACTCCTCCATTGCTGGATCTGCTTGTTGATACTGGTTCTCTTCCATTTGTAAGGCTTCCTGCAGAGCCTCTTCTTGAGTTTGGAACTTCTGTTGTCTTAATGGGTATTTCAAGTGTGGTAACATTGAGGTCACAAATAAGTGCCTACGTTGCATGTTAGTAATTGCATATTTCAACTTACCTTTCAAACATTTGAACCTCTGATAAATATCCCAAACAAACTCACCTAGTTTCTGCCTGATTTCAATCATTTCATTCATGTACTGATCTTCTCATCTTGGCTTCTAAAATTCATTTATTAGTAGTTTTTCACGTCTAATATAGTCCTTGGTACTCCCTATGGACTGTTTACATCCAGACTCATCTACCAGTCTAACACGCAGTCTCTTAGTGTGATAGATAACTACGCGATATTTGGATCATCATCTATGATTTTCTTTGCTTCCCAGCTCTTCTCACAAATGAATAAGTGTTTTTCATGGTCCTCTGATGCCTCTCCCCTAAACTTTGGTAATATGATCGTGCAATCATGTCTTGCCATTTTGAACTGTGTTGAACTATTACCTCTGTGCGGTGTAGATAATTGATTGTTACTTCTTGAACTTGCTCCCCCAACTGATTTTCCCTGATTGGATCCCTGTCATGTTGTTCTTCTTCCACTAAAATTCGGTTTTATAAATGCTAGTGTTCTTTCTAGTGTATTAGTCGCACATGGGGTTGTAGGTTCCACACTGATTGTGATCTCGATTGGAGTTATGCCTTTTGTTCCTAACCCTGGGCCTCCTATTTTCCTTTCATATGTTGCACGTAGGATTTCCTCAATTTTCTCCACATCCTAGAGATCCTCTACCTCTTCTTCATCACTCGCCAAGCCCTCTCTATCAGCTATGGCTCTATTCTTTTTATTCATTTTATATTGGTAAGGTATTCCGCTGTGCATCTTTCCATATTTTTCCATTATCTTCTTTATCTGGTCCTCTTCCATCATGATTGGGTCCATGGATTCCTTCTTTCCCTTATCCATCTCCCTGTCCTTTTCTCAACCTCATGTTAGTGCTCCCCCCCATCCCCCATGCATGCAAGGAAGTTTAGTTGTCTGATTCCATAGTGATCACACCGTTTTCATACAACAAAATCTTGATTGAAGTATACAACAATCTGATGTTCCAACCTCTAGGTCCTTTTAGAAAATCCTGCTATGTTGTGGTGTAGGAGTTCGCGGTATCTATTGCAAATTCAGTGATAAACCCTGCAACAATATTGTCTAACCAGAAATCTATTGCACGCGTAAATTTGTTATTAACTTGTTGTAACTGCACGATCTCAACAGGATTCCACTCGATATTTCTGATTCGATTTGTAGGGTGGTTGTCATTTAACCTCAATACCCACTCCTATAACAAATGTGGGAAATCAAAAAAAAATACCTCATGTGCAAGTCACTAAAAACGTATTTGTCGAGATATTTGCGTGGTGTTAACTTAGGGTTTCTGTTTTCCTTCTACGCAAACTCAAGTTCCTTTATTTTCAACCATATTATAATCTCTGCCTTCGTTGGATTCCATGGTATGAACGTTCCCTTCTATACTTTCATCCTCCACGCGTTTCTTTCATGGATCCTGTCCACTCAATCCTGTGTAGTTCTAGCTGACAACATAACCATTTGTTGGTTAACTCTTCTTCTTGGGTTGACCCAGGTTCTGATCTCAAACAGGTTTCCAACAAAACCCTCAAAATTGTCGGCCCTCCTGGTAAACCAGAAGGCAACGCTACGCATAGGGTGCACAAAGTAATCTCACCCGAGATAGATTTTATGGGGGACTGCAATACTCACGTGTTTGCAGTCTAGGAATGAGTGGGGATTGTGATTGGGTTCTTTCTTCCTTATGCATTATCGTTGTTAATCATTCAAATACTTCTATGATTTATTCATCTTTAAACCTATGCATGCATGTTATTATAGCTACTTTAACTTTTCATTCTTAAGTTAATGATCAATAGAAAGTAAAGCATTCATTAACAGTCACACATAACACAAGGTTTTGTTGTGAAGGGACAAGAACATAAACTACGAAAAATCATTGAATCCTTATATGGCCTAAAACAAGAACTGTGATATTGGTATGAAAAGATAACTAAGCATCTTCTAAAATCGAATTTCAAGAAATAAGCTTGATATTTGCAATAATATTTTTAATGGCGAAAGAGTCCTCATTAAGTTTGATATTATTTAGCACTTTTTATGAGAATGGTTGTAAAGAAGTAACTTAATTTTGTAACAAAATTGTATTCTTTATTTTCACAAATATGTTCTAGACTTGTCACTTAGGATTGTAAGAAACAATGGCTATTTCTCTTTCTTTAGTAGAAGCAGATTATCGAGCAACGATTAATGCAAGTCAAGAATCCTTGTGGCATTGACAGGTCCTTTCAGAGTTTGGATTCTAGCAGAAACATCCGACCACCCTCTAGAATGACAATAATAGTGCCATCAAGCTCACCAAATATCTAGTTCAACATCAATGTAGAAAACACAACGAGCTACACATGCACTTCATCATAAAGCTAATTCATGATCAAGTTATTGAAGTGCTCTTTTTCCCTACAAAATATTAAGTTGCAGACATTTTCAACAAGTCTCTTACATAAGAAAAGTTTTCAAAACTTTGATCTATGTTAGGAGTTCATGGAGTTTTCATTAAGGGGGGATAGGTTCTAATGTCTCCTTCCTTCACATGTTGTGTCACGTTTGTAAATCCTTCAATCCTATCTGAAGTTGTTCTTAAGGGGGGATGTTAGGATATTTATACATGCCTTAGGATTTATTTAAGATCAATGTGGTCTAATGTGTCATTAGGATAAAGTGTGTTTCTTAGTTTGTATTTTTAGTATTAATTAGTATGCATTTGTAATCCAATGGTCACGCTATGTTCCTGACATAAAGTGATCTGACAACTCATATTATCCTCGATCTTAACGAGTACATTGATCTGTGGCTTAACATTTGATTGGTCCATGATCTCTAGTTAAAGAGAACAGAGGATCATTTGTTAATGATCAATTGTGAGAAACTCTCTTATAATTTTTTTATTTTGCATTAATAAATTGCCTCAAGTGGCCATGTTGGTTGGGGTTGTGGATGTTCCCCACATGGGTTTTACCACGTAATAACATTGGTGTGTTGATCTTTGATCTGGTTGTGTGAGTGTTTACTGAAGGTGTTTGAACTTTATTGGAATACTTGTGTTTTCGAGCATTCACTGGGTAGGCCATCAGATCCTAGACTCTTGTCTTTATGAAAGATTTGCGGAAATCCAAAAATATCCTCCTTTCCCACCTCAACCACGAGGCTCTGATTGTCCTTAGGTTCCATAAAATGAGAGAAGAAACTAGAAAGAAAAATGACGACATTGATGGTGGAACCATTATCTTCTTTAAACAAGGTTTCAAAGTATCTAACACCTTCGACAACTATGTTAAGAAATTTTTCAACCCATGTGTCATGCTCTTTAGCTATTTTCCACACAGTTTATATATTTTATGCTATAGGAAAATGGTGAAAGAATTTGGTGTTGTTATCCCTTGCTTGGAGCCATAACACCCTACTCTTTAGACGCCATTCCTTCTCTTTGTCTAGGAGGGTATTTCTTCTTTTATTTTTAGTTTGACTCAATTTAGCCTTTTGAGAGTCCATTAAGAAACAAAAACCCTATGTTGAAATCCTTGAGGCTAGGGCCTCTCCCACCTCTTTGAGGATTCTATCATTCTATTTTGTTTTATATTTTTACCGTTGTATTACTACTTATTTAACCTTTTTCATATTTTAAAGGTGGAATTGAATGGTTGGTGATTCATTAAGAGTTTTCAAAAGGAGGCAGGAGTGTTGAAATAATGTAACTGCAAAGAGTATTCTTATTATTATTGATATTTTATTCATAGGATCAATCCCCATTGTGGATTGATCATGTCGGATATTGTAATAGGACCAAATCCCTTTTTGTGGATTGGTCAAAAGACAATTGTAATAGGCATAATAAGAAGTCGGCCCCAACAGTTAATTAAGAGTCCCAGAAATATAATAAAGGTGGGTTTACCCACCCAGATTGAGAAGTTGGCCCTGCCAGTGAAGAGACACTTCACACGTGCCAGAACTTGTATAAATAAAGGAGGCTAGTGCCTCATTTGAACACAACA
>SNQJ01S0140262.1:8189-24110 GCA_010110895.2 Picea sitchensis | reverse complement strand
TTTCCCTAGAGGGTTTCCCAGGAGAAATGTTGTGTCTCTTGTGAATGTGTATTTCTCAGTGATCTTGTTCTTATGTTGCTATTATCTATTGAAATGCAAATAACTATAATAATGGTATAAACATTAATAAGGAGTCTTTAAGTTTTTGGATGAAGTCGTGTTCTACAAGCCATTTAGGGTTGAGCTTAAAGGGGCACGATAGTTTATATAATTCTTTTGTAAAATATTGAGTGAGAGTGAAACAACAATATTGTATTTTGGATACACACCAACTTATTTTTGGATTGGAAGGTTGGAATTAAGTGTTTGGAAAATATTGGAAGCAAGTGTATATATGTGGGTGAAAATTTTGGGAGAAGATGCATTAAAAAATATAAGTAATTTTCTATTAATTATTTTTCTTCTTTATTTTACATTTCGTATTCAAACTATATTAAATAATGAAGTATTTAATTTGTCTTTCTATGTTTAGTTATTTGTCAAAATACTATATATATAATATATATATAATAGTTAAAATTTATGTTTTTCTTACATCAAATTTACATTAATAATTTCTAATTTGTATGTTATGTATACTAAATTTTTTAAAATTAATAAATTTAAAGTTGATGATTTTAATAATAATAATGATATATAAATAATTTCAATTTTTAATCTTTTATTTAAAATAATTACATTTAATAATTTATAATTTTTTTTATAAATTTAAATTAAAAATATAAATTACAAATTTAATATTTAATTTACCAACACATTAAATTTTATTAATAATTATTTATGTAAATTTTTTTTTATAAAAATAAACTATGTAAACAATTTTGAAAGTTTCAACTTTTCAAAACTAAGTCCATCTTCATAATTATTCATTTAAAACATCATATTAAATGTATTTTCTCTCCTTTAATATAAAATGAAACTTGTTTTTCAATATAATATATAATGAATATACTTTATATAGTAAAAATATCTTCAAATAAAGGGCCTGAAGACAAATATTGCAAACATTTTGGAGTTTTTTTTTGGATATGTGACACCATTATATAAACATTCCAATCACATTATATAGCGAATATTGTATCTCATGTGAGACGATTATATAAAGTTGAATAGCTAATATTGTATGTATTAATTTTCTATAATAAATTATTGAATCCAACCACCTTATATTTTAATTTGTATATTAAAATAAATAAATCAACACGATTAAGTTTTATTTATACAATTCATGAACGAAATTTATCGTTTATTTTCAAATATAAGTTTAGACGATGAGGCAAAAGTAATATTACATTTGACATGACAAATCCTAATAGGAACATGATAATGAATTTTTTTTCAGATTGGCATGAAGCCCTCTTCGTTCAAGTCTTATTTTTAATTATCACTTTATTTGAAATCAAACACGATAGCTTTTTGGGTTTAAAATGGGATTTTGCTTATTTTAGTGTAGTTCAAATAAGATTACAAATTTAATTGGCCGTTTTTAAAATAATTTATTTTTCATCTTTCCCAACGATATATGCAAATGAAGGGAAGTTTCAACGACGCTGCAATCCATTGACGTTCATTTCACACTGACCTTCATTCAATCTTATGATTTGATAGTGGCAATGGTATGATGATCTTGATTTGTTCGACAACATTTCAAAAATATACACATTTGATTTATTAGTCCCCGCTATAGGCATAGAGAGATTATAGCGATCATTAATTCGTTGACTTCGTATTAGTTTGTCCTTTGACCACAAATATTTCCATAATATCTATTGTTGGAACTAGGGAACTAAAAACATTGATTTTTATATAATAAAAAGTACCATATATGTCATGATCTGATTGGATAGCATATTGGAGGTCTTATTGCCGGCTTCACTATTCCCAATGTTATATATGTTGGCATATCCAAAGTATTTGATCGTATACAGTCTTTTTGAATCATATATTTTCTTATGCATTGCTCGAAGGTGGATTAATGCTAGCATTAGTTCGAATGTTTGTCTTAGCATTTTCTGATAACATTGTCTTAGATCATATACAGTGTTTTTTTTAATTTGTACTAATCATATTGAAATGTTTAGATATCAAAGATTTATAGTGATCGATAATTCCAAAGTTTATGACCATGTATTGTGATTTAATTTTTTATTTGTGCAACTATTATTAGTCCTTGCCACATATATTTTTATTGAAATGTATTGACACTTTTTTTGAGGTGCTTGAATAGGCCTGATAACTTAAATGTTTACATGACAGGAGGGCCTCCAACAAGCCTGACAACTTAAATGTTTGCATACCACGAGGCCCTTAGTCAACCTAACAACCTTAAATGTTTATCTAAATACGCTTCTCAGAGTATATTTTTCCTCGAAATTTTCCATACAATGTTGCAGTGATTTTGGACAATATTGTTGTCCACTGCCAGTTGAATAGACATTGTATGTTTCATCCTTCTTCTAGCCTTGCAATGCAATTTCGTCATTATTGAAGCTACATACATTGTTTATTGGTTCAGTGAGTGCTTCTTCTTCGCTGGTTCGTCGGTTGTTGCTTGTTGTTGTTGTTTGGTTCACAATTCGACTTGCGCTTCTCCCTTTCATCGTTTTAGAGTAAGTTTCCATGCCATAGTTTCATTTTCTATTCCTTCTTTGTTGTTCAGTGTTTGCAGTTTGCAAGTAAGATGTTTTCTTATTTCTACTGGCATGCTTGTCATATGTTTCTGGTTCCTTCTGTGCTTCGGCTGCAGTTTCGTAATCGTTGGAGATACATATGTTGTTTACCGGTTCGATGGTTGTTTCTTGTTCGCTGGTTCGTTGGTTCGTCAATTGCTAGTTGTGTTTGTTTGGCTCAAGTTTACGATTTGGGGCCCTGGGGCTTTAACTGGGCATGTTCGTGCTTTCTCACTGGTTTGATGCTTGTTGTTTTCTTTGGATTTACAGGGTTGCAGTCCTGCGCCGACAATTGGAGATTTTTTTTTGTTTTGTATTATTATTATTTTTTGGGCGCTTTACGGTGTTCAGCCCCTACACCCACGAGTGGACATGCAGTTGTGTTATTTTCCCCATCTAGCGAGGTCGGTATCTGTTCGGCTATGAGATTTCGCCGATGCTTGAGTGTTGACATGATAGAAAATAGTTGCATGAAAAATAGTCTGAGAAGTGCATGTGAAATTGCAATATCCCTGTTTTTTTTGTTAAAATAAAACATATGCAAACTGCAGTTATAAACCATGTATGGTGAAATGTGCCCATATGAAAATACATGTTCTTTATCCTCTACATAGATTGGTGTGCCCACGATACAATTCGTCTTGTAGACTGGTGTGCCCACGATACAATTTGTCTTGTACTTGAGATATGATATGTATAAAAAAGATTCTGCAAAATTATATTTCCATGTTTGGAAGCATATCTGGGTAGTTTGCCACGGAAAACCAAAATATTGTATCGTGGGCACGATAACCTGTGTAGAGGATAAGGAACATGTATTTCCATTGGTGAAAGCATATCTTGATACTTTGTCATGGAAAACCAAAAATCGTTTAGCTATGACCATGCAATTTCGTAATATTTTGTGGCTTGTAATATATTTTGTGCAGGGAAAAAATTACATATTTACAGCTATGGATGGAGAAGTGCAAAGGTTCATGTTTCTGCCTATCTTTTATACTATTCGTTGAGTCTCTTTTACTGTATGTACATATTACTTGTTCTCCGACGGATACCAGCTTCCATTCATGTTCATTGTATTTTGTGTGTTCCCATATTCAAACAAACAGAATAGCTGGAGAAAACAATGGAGTCTTCACTGCATCGGTTGAAGAGGAGATAGAAAGACACATGCTTTCATATTGCATTGTTTTGTATTTCATTTATTGTCTGTATATGTGTTCATCTGATTTATTATATGTAGATGTTGCGTACCTTCCTACATAATAACTTATCTTCATTACATGTCTTCCTGCATACTAACCTCCTTCATGTTCGTTGTATTTTTCCTGCATTGCTACATTTAAACAAACATAATGGCTGGAGAGGAATATGGACTCTTTGGTGGGAATGTAGATGAGGAGTTACAAAGGTGGATACCTGTACTCTTATTTCATATTCCAGTGTTCAGTATTTCATTTACTGTCTGTATATTTGTTGTGCTTGTTCTGCTGCTTTGCACCTTTTTTTTTGTTCTTTTCTTCCTTCAAATATAATTTTTTGGGTTTACCTGTATGTATATACTACGTATCTTTCTGTGTATTCTCATGTGAATCATATTCTGTTTGTTGTTACATTGGAATACATAGAAATGTTTCTCTTTCTTTTACATGTTTGTCTTCATACTAACTTGCCTTCATGTCCATTGTATATTCGACGTTGCTACCCTGGAAGAAATAGGTTGGTTGGACATGAAGATGAATTGTTTTGTGAAATATCAGAGGGTTCTATGGTGCAATCTTTGAAAAGGTATACCAATTGTGCTGGTAAATTAAATATACAAACCGGGTGGGGGTATGTAATATTAGACTAGAAAATGATGACTTGGCAGCAATGGGCCTTTCTATCCTCCCCATTTCTACTTTTTCCATTTTCTATTATTCCTTTTATTTTCTAATTGCTCTGGTTAGTGGTATTTCCGAAAATGCCTAAGTGCTTAGGTTGGCGGACTAATGATTTCACAATTATGGTCATGCTTCTACCTTATTCCATACTTACCCATTTTGTCGATTGCGGGTGCCGGGCTGGCGGGTTCAAGATTGCTCCCTTGGCTTCTGGGGGTCCACGATATACAAATTGATCTTTGTGCCCTGTCCTCACGCCCTGTTTACTGTTACACATTTTTCTAGTCAAAAAATCAGAGGCATATAATTTGACACACTGGTCCTCATGTTTCCTGAGTATATTCCTTGACACACTATTTTGTATTCCACCTCCTTCCACCTTGCATGTGATATTAAGAACTATTATGGACAGTATACAATTCATATGCTTGTTTAGTCCTTCTGATGTTCATCTACACATGCTTGCATCAGAAAAAGTTGGACTAGTGACATGGCCATGAGTAGTTAGTCATCCCAGACATCAACAGACCGACAAGGCCAAAGGTAAAGATGCATACATTATGTTCCTAGTATGTTTACCAAACAAATATCCTTGACTATTTTTTCATCTATGGCATGGTGACTATGCTGATGTCATATGAAATACATGGTTTTCAGTTCACAAGAAGTATCAAAAAGTACAAGTGAGACGCTGAACATAGTGCAAGTTCCGCAGACTAAGAGGTGTGGTTGCAAAACTCTGGCTCCATAGTTCATCGAAGCTATGCGTGTACATGTAGATTTATGCCAGTGAAAAAATAATACAAAAAAAAAATGCACACTACCATTCACTTTAGTTTTCCTGTTCAAAAATTATCACCAGGTCTAGAGTTGTAACACCCAAAGTACTATCAATAGAGGGCTTGAATAGTCGTCGAACTGGACAAGTGTTTGTCGGGGACATAATGGTCGTCTATAGCACCTACTTGGACAAGGAAAACAAAACTAGATCCATTATGCGTGCCGAAATGACAGACAAGTAGGCCATGATGACAGTGACACTGACTATTCCTACACAACTTGTCCAAAAACATGCAGAAAAGATATTGTCAGGTAATGGGATATCCATTACAAATTTTAATATATTGCCCAAAACAGTATATGACCGTGGTGATTGTGATCAGATTATTTCGCTCAACGAAACAAGTATTGTGGAAAAAATTCTTGTTGTTTGTTCATAGTATCGTTTCATTCCGAACACGACTATCAACTAGCTTGCACAGAGCAGTGATATTTACCCAATCAGAACCATTGGCATAGATGTCACACTGGCGAGAAAATTTGGCTCGCAACACATTCTCCATATAAAGGATGGAGAGTCAGACAACGACAAGGCAATGGTACCGCTTTCCATATCCAGTTTTGTCCTTTACTTTCGCATGTGCATGTATCTACGGTAAGTTACACAAATATTGCATTGTTCCATGTTGCAGCTGCAATTATTCGATACATATTCAAATTTGTTTTCATCAATGGAACAACAATTGCATAAAGGGAAGTTTCCACTTATGCTCTTAAAAAATATAACAAAGAAAAGAGATGTTAGAGAAAGGATGTTTTGCACAACCTAAGCAACATTTGTAATAGATTTGCGAGCAGACATAGTACAGGATCTGAAGAAACTAGCTAGCTCTACAACTGTTGTGTGTATACATCCACAAAATTATCCTCATTTTGCTTATACAAATAGTCTTCACCAAATTTTTGCGGCTTGTTTTATTTTTTTTAAGGGGGGGGTGTAGTTGTGTATTATATTGTTCAATGTATTAATTTCTATGCTCTCGTTTCCAGGTTGAAGGTGTTTTGGTTGCAGTGAATGCGTACTCAACCCCCTTTGAGCCTGTATGTACGAAATGTGACTCTCCTGCTTCTGCATCCGCTTTGATAAGTGATGACATGATTGATTGTCTGCGATGCGGTGAAAAATGCCCATATATATATGGACATTGCCTCAATGCTGCCATCCGAACCGTGGGCAACACAACCATGCATTGTACAATTAGGCAGCCTCTGTTACAAGATGTGCTTCCTAGGTTGGCAGAATTGTCATATGAAGCATACCTATAGAAAAATGCAAGCAATGTCTACATGCTGCGTGACTTTCAGATACATAAAAAATTTACCTTAAATGAGGACAATGCAATATTGCATATCGGCTGAGGAAGGAAAAAAAATAAAAAGACAAGAAAAAAAAAACATATCAAGCTTTGGTAGGAAACAAAAATATATCACGTGTCTCTATAATATTTCTTCAACACCCAGATGAATGTTCGTCAGACTTGAGTACTTGAAATTGCATGCACATAAGATTGTTTAGTCCAAAAATGGGAAGCATGGCAGCAAACCCCATATATCCCATGGTCTCGATTATTTTCTTGTGGGAACATATACCAGATGTAAGAGAAAGCCAACGCTGCGACATCTTTTCTTTGTATATCAAATTGTTTGATGCAAAGGTTGATGCGTGCTGCTCTATGGAACCTTGTGGGAACTTGCTTGCGGCCTGTTTGGAGTTTAGTTAGTTCTTGGTTGTACACTTCGTCTGTCAATTTGTATATCGCGGAACTCCAAGTGTTGTTTGAAGGACATAAAACAATAGAATTGCAATTTTTTAGTCAACTAGCCCGCAAGTCCGGCTGTCAATTTTTATGGCGTTGTGACGTAAATGTAGTATGTGGCTTATTTTAGCACTTTTCCTTGATCGATGAACTTGGTAAAATTAATCTCCTGGAATAATTTGAAATTAACGAATATATACTATGAGAAGCTATCATATCAACAAGAGGCCCTTAAAATTCAAATTGGTCATTGTTATGCTTGCGGTGATAGAATTAAAAAAATCTTTGTTTTGTTTCCTTCATTTTAAAAAAAATAAGAGATTTAACATCTTTTGATAATTTTGTGTAATTAAATTGTACAATATACATATTTAATATTAATAATTTAGTATTTGAAAATAATTTTTTTAGATAATGTTAGATAGTTGATAGGAATGACCATCTGTAAACAATCACAATCTTGAGTCCGCTAGTCCTGGAGTCCATTTGTCAATTTGTATATCGCAGAACTTCGAGTGATGTTTGGAGGACATGAAACAATAGAACTGCAATGTTGAGCTAGCCAGCCCGCAAGTCCGTCTGTCAATTTGTATATCGCCGAACTATGGGTGCTATTTGTAGGACACAAAAAAATAGAGGCCCACTTTTGAGCCCGCCAACCCGAGAACTTGTGATTCAAAAAGTGGCTAAGTATGGAATGCGGGATCTGTACATTCTCTATAAAATATCATGTCTATGCTTTATAAAAGTACATATTTAGTATGTATTACTCGTTTCTTGAAAAATTTATAGGTGCGGAAGTTGGTGAATACACATTTTCAGATTTCCACTTACTTTTATATTATCAGCCCGACCCACTGCTTCCTCGTTTCATATTGTACAAACTTTTTGGATCGCGAGTTTTCGAATACATGGGTTTTTATTTTAAATAAGATATTTAACATCCTTTAATAATTTTATGTAATTAAATTGTACAATATCAATATTTAATATTAATAATTTAGTATTGAAAATAATGTTTTTAGATAATGTTAGATAGTTGATAGAGATCACCATCCGCAAACAATCACAATCTTGAGCCCGCCAACCCTGGCGTCCCTCTGTCAATTTGTATATCGCGGAACTCCGAGTGTTATTTGAAGGACACAGAACAATAGAAGTGCAATGTTGAGCCAGCTAGCCTGCAAGTTCGCCTGTCAATTTGTATATCGTGGAACTCTGGGTGCTATTTGTAGGACACTGAGCAATAGAGGCCCAATTTTGAGCCCGCCAGCTCGAGAACCTGTGATCCAAAAAGTGGCTAAATATGGAATGCAGGATCCGTACATGCTCTATAAATTCTCATGACCATACTTTATAAGAGTACATATTTAGTATGTATTACTTGTTTTTAGGAAAATTTCTAGGTGCGAAAATTGGCGGATTCACGTCTTCAGATTTCACTTACTTTTATATCACCAGCCCGACAGACCGCTTCCCCATCTCATATTGTAATAAATGAATATACACCGTGCAAAGTCCAATTTTTCTATCATATCAACACGAGGCCCTTAAAATTCAAATTGGTCGTTGTTATGCTTGCGGTGATAGTATTTAAAGAAGCTTTGTTTTGTTTCCTTCATTTTCTTTTAAATAAGAGATTTAACATCCTTTAATAATCTTATCTAATTAAATTGTACAATATCAATATTTAATATTAATAATTTAGTATTTGAAAATAATGTTTTTAGATAATGTTAGATAGTTGATAGGGATGACCATCCGTAAACAATCACAATCTTGAGCCCGCCACTCCTGGAGTCTGTCTTTCAATTTGTATATCGCAAAACTATGAGTGTTGTTTGGAGGACATGGAACAATAGAAGTGAAATGTTGAGCCAACCAACCCGCAAGTCCGTTTGTCGATTTGTATATCGCAGAAGTTTGGGTGTTATTTGTAGGAAACAGAACAATAGAGGCCCAATTTTGAGCACACCAACTTGAGAACCCGCGATCCAAAAAGTGGCTAAGTATGGAATGAATAATTTGTACATGATCTATAAAATATCATGTCCATACTTTATAAAAGTACATATTTAGTATGTATTACTCGTTTCTCGTAAAATTTCTAGGTGCAGAAGTTGGAAGATACACGTGTTCAGATTTTCACTTACTTTTATATCACCAGCCCGACCAATCGCTTCCCCGTTTCATATTGTACAAATTTTTTGGAACGCGAGTTTCCGAATACATATTTTCTTTTAAATAAGATATTTAACATCCTTTAATAATTTTATGTAATAAAATTGTACAATATCAATATTTAATATTAATACTTTAGTATTGAAAATAATGTTTTTAGATAATGTTAGATAGTTGATAGGGATCACCATCCGTAAACAATCGCAATCTTGAGCCTACCAACCCTGGAATCCGCCTGTCAATTTGTATATCACGAAACTCTGAGTGTTTTTTGGAGGACACGTAACAATAGAAGTGCAATGTTGATTCAGCCAACCCGCAAGTCCGCCTGTCAATTTGTATATCGCGGAACTCTGGGTGCTATTTGTAGGACACAGAACAATAGAGGCCCAATTTTGAGCTCGCCAACCCGAGAACCCGCGATCCAAAAAGTGGCTAAGTATGGAATGCGAGATCCGTACATGCTCTATAAAATCTCATGTCCATACTTTATAAAAGTACATATTTAGTATGTATTACTCGTTTTTCAAAAAATTTCTAGGTGCGGAAGTTGGCAGATTCACGTCTTTAGATTTCACTTACTTTTATATCACCAACCCGACCGACTGCTTCCCTATTTCATATTGTACAAACTTTTTTGTCTAATTAAATTGTACAATATCAATATTTAATATTAATAATTTAGTATTGAACATAATGTTTTTAGATAATGTTAGATAGTTGATAGGGATCACCATCCGTAAACAATCACAATATTGAGCCCGCCAACCTTGGAGTCCATCTATCAATTTGTATATCACGGAACTCCAAGTGTTGTTTAGAGGACATGAAATAATAGAAGTGCAATGTTGAGCCAGCCAGCCCGAGAAGTCACGATAAAAAAAGTGGCTAAGTATGGAGTGCAGGATCCGTACATGCTCTATAAAATCTCATGTCCATACTTTATAGAAGTACATATTTAGTATGTATTACTCATTTTTCGGAAAATTTCTAAGTGCGGAAGTTGGCGGATTCACATCTTTAGATTTCATTTACTTTTATATCACCAACCCAACCGACCGCTTCCTTGTTTCATATTGTACAAAATTTTTGGCTCATGGTTTTCCGAATAGGCTAGTTACCGGATAGGCGGGTTCAATATTGTGTTTCCATTGTTCCGCCGCCTGCAAACAACACCCTGACTTCCATGATCTACAAATTAGCAAACAAATTGAAATAAAAGAATATATACTATGCGAAGTCTAATGGAACAATCATATGAAAGAGAGGAAATTAAATTTCAAATTGGTCGTTGTTATACTTGCGGTGAAGCTAACAGTACAAAAACTTTACTTAAATATCCAAAAATTGATTTTCATGTAACTTTTCGACGCTTCTCTTATACAAACAGATCCTGGAAACTATAAACATCGCTCCCTATATCTATTCCTTGATTGAAGAATCTGTTAACATGTTTAATGCACTCCATAATTACTGCTAAGACCATCAATGGTGGTTTCTTACAACAATTTCCACTTCCGAAAATTGCCATCCGCTTTCTCTTTTTCCCTCTGATTTCCCTTTCTTTACTTACTCGTTTTTCGGAAAATGTCTAGGTGCAGGATTTGGCAGATTCACGTCTTCATATTTCCATTGTTACTTTTATATCACCATCCTGAACGACTGCTTCCCTATTTCATATTGAACAATTGTTTTGATTCACGGGTTCCCGCATAGGCGGGTTCAACATTTCATTTCCATTGTTCCGCCGCCTGCAAATAGCACCCGAACTTTCATGATTTACAAATTAGCAAACAAATTCCCCTTCATATCGTATGCTTTTGTTTTCTGTTTACTTGGTCCTTTTTCCAAATGTCTCATGCTTTTATATACATCACTTGAAGTTCACCAATATACAAATTACCCTATCGACATTGCACTTCCATTGTTCCCCTATGCACAAACAACACCCGAAATTCTGCAATATACAAATTGATGGCCAAAATTTGTCACTGAGATGCAATATTACCATCGGCCCCTCACGTCTCCTGGGTATATCTTCTGACCCTTTTTTTTGTAACCCGCCCGACCTCTTTCCATACTTGGGAATTTCTTGTAATCTGTTTTGCGGGTTGGCGGGTGGATGAAATGTACAATGCTTGGTCGCTCTTCGCCATCACCGCTACCTTCGTACTTATTTCCAGATATACAATTATTAATCTTTAATTCTAGTAGTTCATCATGCAAGAACCGTTAAGATTGTCATTAATGTCTGGAAGGCCGAAGAAGATTTGTCATTACTATGAATTAAACCAAGATTTGCGGAAAATAGTGTTATCCTTTCCAAGTATTCATTTCAAACATGATGCACTCTCTTTCATGCGCTGATCGGTTGGTGCCTTTAAGAAATCTATAATTCTTAATCGCTCTTCATCGTCACAGCCACCTTCGTATTTTTTTCTAAATATGCAATTAGTGAGATTTAATGGTAACAACTCATTACACATGAACCCTGTAGATTGTCATTGATCAACGAAAGGCTTAAGGAGATCTTCCATTGATTTCATTAAAGCATGATTTGCGGAGGGTTATATTATCCATCCCCAATTTTTATTTCAAACATCGTCTGGAGCAAACGGAAATTCTCGTTAACTTGTGGCAGCATTTATGTCTAGATACAATAAACACATTTGGGCATGATGGCCAGAGGTTCCAGTATTCCAGGGCATATTCTTAATACTCATATCCCTCCGCCCAGGAGAAAAAAAAGGAGATGGTCCCTTGGTACACCGAGAGATATATTTCAAGCCAAATAATTCCAAGCAACCCTGCCTGCTCAGAGAACCTACCCAGTTGCATTGATGGTTGACGTAGAGGTTGATGTCATGGATTCCAAGCCAGAAGAAGATGATCTGATGGGCGATGATATGGCAATGGATGATGGCAATGTAGAGACTGTTCCCACTCCTGCACCTAAATTGAAATCAACCATAACGGGTGGAACTTCCTGGCTCAGTGATGGTGGTCCTGACAACACCAAAAGGAGTTTCAAAAAAGAAACTGATGCTAAACACAATAGCCTCTTTGCAGCTCAAAAGTAGGAATTCCAGAGGTCCAAATTAGTCTGTTCTGGGCAGAAGAATTTTACTGTAAGGAAATGATATTTTGATGCTCCCAAAGATATATTTCAAGCCAAACAAATATTCAATTGTGGGACTACTATCCTATTCTCTGGATATACAATTAACATCTTCGGGAATGAGGACCAGAACTCCCATTGGTGCAAGGCATATTTCTACTAGTCATGTCCTTCCACCCAGAATTGACTAATTTGGGCCTCTGAAATTGCACGTGCAACCTGTGTCCCTGAAGTTTTTTGACTGTGGAGAGGTGGTTCCTTAGTGTGTCCCAACTTTCAGTTAAGGGCTATTCCATTGTCCTGCAACGTTTTTGTCTTCTTCCTCATGGGAAGCTTCTGAGAACTATCAATTTTACCACAGGATGATCCATCGAGGAGAAAATTGCAAGTATTTCCTAAAAAAAAGGCATGGTAATCAGTTTTGTATGCATGTTGAAGAGCATCTCGATGGCTCCTGCATGTTGCGGATCCCGTGCCTATGTTTTTGGAAGATACGTTCAATTTTTTGGCCAAAATATCTGGGTCTAATTTCTAAGGATAGATGTACAGTACTCAGTGTTTTTTTTTTTTAATGGATTTTCTATTAAAACAATTTGCCTTGGAGTCTTTGTTGTTGCTTCTTTTATGGATTTAATGCCTCTTCTCATTGGCATGGTTCGGTAGTCTCGTAGTTCTTCGATATTGTATTTTCTTAGGTAATTTGTTCTAATATGGAGCATCTAACAATTATATGACAATGTAATGTGTCGATCCACCAGGATTTTATGCAAACAAAAAATGGATTACACACAGTTTCAAACCAACGCTCAATTCTATTCGCAATGCAGATAGAACATAGCAATACCAAATTACAATGTTGCAGCAAAATCGTCATTCTTGTTTCTCGACATGCAATTATTAAGCTTTAATGCTAACAACCCATAATGAAAGAAGTTTAATACTTAAGTTAATATGTTACAATCATGGAAGAATGTATCAAGAACACAGTTACACCCACAAGCTGCAATCAAATCTAATCTTCAACAAACATTTGCTGACAATTAGTAGAAAATGATGGTTTTGCAACAATGGGGCTTGTTTAGAACCAATTCATGCTTACGAAAATTTCCCTCCACCTTTCTATTTTCCCACTCTTTTATCCCCTTTAGTTTCTCTTTCTGGTTACTTAATCGTTTTTTTCTGAAAATGCCTTGCTGTGCGGGTTGGTAGATTCACATGTTTCGACCAAGCGCTTCCCCTTTGTCTAAATTGGGCCTCTATTGTTCAGTGTCCTACAAGTAGCACCCAAAGTTCCACGACATACAAATTGACAGGCAGACTTGTGCGCTGGCTGGATCAACATTGCACTTCTATTTTTTCGTGACTTCCAAACAACATTTAGAGTTCCGCGATATACAAATTGACACACAGACTCCATGGTTGGCGGGCTCAATATTGAGAGTGTTTACGGATGGAAAAGTGCTAAAATGAGCCACATACTACATTTGTGTCACATAGGTTATATTAAAGGGCAACACATGTCCTCTATAGTTCCGTGTCCTACAAACAACACCCAGNAGTTACATGATATACAAATTGACAGACGAAGCATACAACCAAGAACCAAGTAAACTCGCAGATCGTATTCCTATTCATTGTTTTCTGTGCCCTCCACCTTGGCACTTCTTTCCAAGTATATATCTTGGCAGGAAATGGGATATATGTTACAGATGTGAATATATTAGCCCTTCTTTTCCATCTTCTATACTTAGCCAAATATTCGTTTCTCTTTTCCCTAAACTTTATATTCCTCATCACTTATTCATTTTTTCGAAAATTTCTGGCTGTGTAGGTAGGCAGACTTGCAGGTTCACGTTTTCACTCGTGCTCTTATATCGCGACACTGATCGACCACTTCCCCATTCCATATCCATTCACTTCTCCGACTGCGGATTCCCGGTAGGCGGGCTCTAGATTAGACTTATATTGTTCCATGACCTGCGAACAATACCGTGACTTCCGCGATATACAAATTTACAACTGGACTTAGATCATACTGTCTTTCGTATTATAGTCTACCTATCATGCCCTCTTCTATGGTACACATTTTTCACTGAAAACTTCTGAGACATACAATTTAACCGTTGGGTCCTCACGTCTTCTGTGGAACTTTTGTCACCCCATTTTGAAGCCCATCTGTCCGCTTTCCATACTTCACCATTTCTTCGAATTTCTTTTGCAGATCGTCAGTTTGGCGGGTTTAATAAATGTCCAGTTCCTAATTGTTGTTTCCTATGACCACACCCTTTTGCAATTAACAATTATCAATTATATATAAGATCTTATTTCTAGGTATGCAATTAGCAAGTGTTAATTTCAAACATCATGGAATGTCATTTGCACGTCGTCGGGTTGGTCCATTCATGAAAACTTCAATCCTTTATTTTGAAAACGAGTTCGATCAACCATTTCCCTATTCCATACTTGGCCACTTTCCCGAAATTCCGCAAATATACAAATCGACTGCTGAACTGCCCCATCATGCTCTCTTCCGTTTTACATGTTTTGCAGTAAAAAATTCTGATACATAAAATTTGACTATGGGACACTCACCTCTCCTGAGTATCCCCCATAACCCTATTTTGAATCTCGTCCGAATGCTTTTCATACCTTTCCATTCATTCCTTTGTCTCCCTCGTCTCCCCGAGCTTGGAACTTGTCTATAATAAAAAAATGTTTATATATATAGTACATTTTTCACTGAAAACTTCTGAGACACACAATTTGACCGTCAGGTCCTCACGTCTCCTGTGGAACTATTGTCACCCAAATTTGAAGCACTCCCATTCTTTTTCCTTACTTCACCATTTCTTCGAATTTCTTCCGCGGATCATCGGGTTGGCGGGTTCAAGAAATATCCAATTCCTCATCGTTGTTTCCTGTGCCCATGCCCTTTTGAAATTAACAATTGCCATTTATATATAAGATCTTATTTCTAGGTATGCAATTAGAAAGAGTTAATGCTACACCAAGATTTGAGGAAATCTCCCATTAATACGCATAAAACCAAAATTTTCGGATGGTTATATTATCCCTTCCGAGTGTTAATTTCAAACATCATGGAATGTTAGTTGCACATCGTCGGGTTGGTCCGTTCACGAAATATTCAATATTCAATTCCGAAAATGAGTCCGACTAACCATTTCTCATTGTCATACTTAGCCACTTTCCCAGAATTCCGCAAATATACAAACCGATCGTTGAACTGCCCCATCATGATCTCTTCCATTTTACACGTTTTGCAGTAAAAAATTCTGATACATAAAATTTGACCGTGGAACAGTTGCCTCTCCTGAGTATCCCTCGTAACCCTATTTTGAATCCCGTCAAACTACTTTTATGACCTTTCCATTCGTTCCTTGGTCTCCCTCGTCTTCATGGCCTTTACACTTGTCTATAATAATTTTTTTTTTTTAATATATATATATATATAT